>BGPR01000295.1:517816-708553 GCA_013235015.1 Araneus ventricosus
CCATATTGCAACCTTCTAGTTTGTTGTGTCTTTGAGTTGTCTTATTCACGCCAGACAAACTGATAAGTGGACCGGCAGGCATCAATCCGAAAACGGTTTTCTTTGCACTGATGGAGGCTTAAGAGGAGAAAACAACATCTTTTATGAAATCCTATATAATAATCAAAAAGATTACTGTCCCGAGTGAATTTTCATGTACGGTGAAATGAAATTCAATAAAAAATACAGAAAGGAATAACTATTTCAAGGCACTATTGGCAAAAATAGTTTAAAAAATCTACTTATAATCCGGTTGAAAAACTGGTTAATAACAATAAACTGTCACGATTATTAAAATATCATAGTTACTGGTAGTTCAGAGTTTCATTCGTGTTCTAATCTTCTACTTATTACAACTAACCATCAACAGTAAAGCAAAATACCAAAATAACCGTTTTTAGTTTTCATTCCTAATATTTTTTTTCAAGAACTGTTCCAGAATTGTAACTAACTACAACATTTTCATAAGTCTGATTAAGAAGATCAAATAAATTCCATTATAGCATACAATATTCGAAAATTCAATTATTTTAATATATGATATGCCGATAATATTGATGCGCCGATATATGATACTTCTGTTTTTATAATTTTATAAATTATCCATTAATTACCAACTTTTAATTAACTTGACTTGTTTCATGATATTTTATACACTTGTGTATTTTCAATGATAATAACCCTTTTGTAAGTTTTTTATAAATTAATTACTATTTAATCGATTAATTAATTCAATTTTTATTTCCTACCATTCGGGTGACTTTGAAGTAAATTTGAGAAAAAATTAATATCAAGACACAATAGTATTTCTAATAATGAATTATAAATTAAAAGCTAAAAAGCACAAAATACTTAAAATAAAAAAAATTCTCCTTTTAGTACACTAAGAAAAGCGTGTTTTAAAAACTCGTTTTAGTAAATTTATTTCTATAGCGTGAAATGGAGTTTTTTAGACCCTGGGGAGTGTTACTTGGACACAAAGCAAAAAATTATTTACAAATTTCCTGGTTTTGTTAAATCTAAGATATAGGCATGATTCACAATTTTTCTAACAAATAGTAGCTTTAACTAAGGAACTTAACTGCATTCCTTGTCTTCCGTCTATTTCTTGAGGAAGTCATTTTCTTTTATGTTGAAAATACGAAAACTTAGGTCTTAGAAAATATCCCAAAAGTAGTAAAAACTAGCTTATAAGCATAATTTACGCTTCTAAGGCTCTCTTTTGTTACGAAAAGTAAACGTAATTTTTCTTGGGCTTCAGTAACCTTATTTTTTTACTAATTTCGATAGAGTGAAACCTTTCATTTGCTAATCATTAATAGAAATCGAACATGAATAAGCATCGGTTTATTATTAAAAATGACGTCAGAGTTTAAAATAGGGCCATAGTCTATTGTTAGTATTTTCATTTACATTGTTACTGAACATAAGTTGGAAAAGAAACAACAAATATCTGGCTAAGAATGGAAAGCCCAGTAGTTTCGATCTAGTGAAATGATTAACTCATTAAAATGCTTTGAGTGAAATTTTTACTTCAGAATACATTTCGAGTTCACGAATGTGTTTTTTGGAATGTTCTGCGCCAATATTATTTAATTATTTCGCGAAATGTGGAATTGGAATCTTATTTTTACTACATTCAAACATTATTTATAAATTTGCTTCACTTCAAATTCAACACATTATTGTTTGAAGTTGTGATGCACGAACTCTGTCCAAAATTTTTGATAAATAAAGGTCATAAAACTTTATTTTATAAAATTTATGAATCATCAAGTTTCTCCCCTTGAAAATACTCCCTATTTGGAGCAACACACTTGACCATGTCCGTTTTCATGCCACAACACTGCCATCACCTTTGTACATTTCAGGAGCAAAGAGGTGTTGAATGGGAATAATTGAATGAATATGGATTGTGATCTAACTTAGTGATCAGATTACAGACAGAAACTTGTGAACAATCTTTGTTGAATGTGCATGACTTTGAGAAGCGTGCAATTTTTCTCAACCACAAACTTGAGTCAAAATCATGTACACACATAGTTTTCCCAAATTCAGTTCATTAGCTATCACCCGGACAGTGAAACGACAACAGGAACGCACATGAGATTGCGGCCGTTCGATATCTTTATCAACACATGAGGTCAACGGTCGTTATCTCCTTGAATCATCCTTTCAGTCTTCACGACCCTCACTGAAATACTTGCTTCACTTGAAAATAGTTGTTGACTTCAATCTGTTATCTTCATAAACAGTTTCCAACATTTCATAAATTTTCTGATGGGTTTTTCCCAAATTTCACCAAAAATGTGATGTTGAATCTTTGCTCATGAATCTCCACAGCCGGAAAGAAGGAAAAAAACAGGATACCGCAAAAATATATCGCCCTTAGTTCTACGCTAACCTCCATGATCTGAAGGTCACTGACGCTCCAATTAGGCCCTCAAACACAGCAGACAGTGTACACGGGCAAATACCATATTAAGCCTCCCAATAGCTTAGTTCTCGTAATGATTGGACAGACTACATAATAGAAATAAATTGATACAGTCATGCTTCTGACGTATTTTTTCCATCTTATCATTTAATACATGAATATCGTGAATATGTTTTTACATCTCACACTAAAATTCTTACTCTAAAAGGCACTTCACATGGGAAAGAGATTTCACACAAATCATTTTTTCCAGAGCTTGGGTTCCTTATCAACCTGCCAAAAGAGACATGCAGTCAGGGGATGGAAGGTAAAGAGAGGAGGGCTTATATCCTTCGAAAGATAGTGCAGTGTTCCATTTTGATGACATTGGGGCTGAGTCTAGTATTTTAATGCATGGCGATCAGTCATTGTAATAATCAATATATGAGTCAAAGCGTTTCAAGTAAGTTAACAAATTTAGAAATTCGTATTAAGATATTTCTCTATTGAATTTGCCTACACATTCTGAGGGGTTGCAGCTTGTCATCTTATAAAAGTTTGAATAAAGGTGGAGATGTTCCTCACTTATCATCCTCGTCATTTGGCTAAAAAGGGGAGGGCACGACTTGGGAAATTCAGTCTGGGATGAGACTTGGTATATTAATAGCATACCTTTAGGGTGTTCGTCCATTAAAATGCTAAAGTGCAATGGCCAGCTAATTCGGATAAAATGGCCCTCAAACTTTTGGTATAGCTTATATGATAAGTAAGTTGTTATCGTTGTTGAAGTGAGAATAGCATGGTCATAATAATACTAGATTGCAAAACTTTTGCCCAGGTTCCATCCCGCCTACGTTTTCTCTTTTGAAAATATTTTTTAAATTAATATTTAATTAAATTAAAAATTTATAAACATCTGTTATTAAAATATTAATAATTTTTTAGCATTAAATAGTTTTTTTATTCATATGATATATGAATCATGGCCATAATTTAATTCTTATACAGTTAAATAATCATAAAAACAACTTTAATGTTGTTAAACAATAAGTATAATTACTGTTATCATTATATGTCATTAAAATTTTTGAATGATTCCATTGAAGTAATCAAAATATTTCCTATCTAGCCTTACGGAACTGGGTTTGGTTGGGAAAGAGTGTATTTATAATTATTTAACTATTTAAAACTTAAATTATAACTATAATTCAAGGATCATATAAATAAACAGTTATTTTTCAATCATATGATTAATATTTTAATTAAAATATTTTTAAATTGTTAATTTAATATGAAATTATTTACAAAAATAAAAAATTATAAATAAAAATTTAATGGTACTAAAGAATAACTAATAACAATTGTTCCCATTAGATAATTATAATAGTGCTCTAATCATAAAATAATTTCATGAAGATTCTTTTCCTTTGTAAATTTTTGAAATTTTTCGACATTTATTAATTTCTATTTACGTACAGGAACATCTCATAAAAACAAGAGAAATAAAAGAATATTTTGACATATTGCATGATTAATGATTGGTGTACTTTCATTTTAGAGATATATTGGGAAATCAACTTCAGATTTTGGACCGTCTTTCTATGTATTCAAAAGTTCAAGGGCTGTCCCTCCTTCTCGGTCAAAACCGGGTCCGTTAAGTAGATTTCCACTACAACAGAATTTTTGTAAATACTTTAACGGAATTATTCAAAAATTTTAAAGGTATATAATGATAATAGTAATTATACCTATTATGTAACATCATTAAAGTTGTTTTTACTATTATTTAACTGTTTAAAAATTAAATTATGGCTATAATTCATGTATCATTTGAATAAAAATTTATTTAATGCTTTATAGCATTATGAGCATAAATATTTTTGAACTAACTGTCATTTGTTGACGTACTCCACTAGTTAAAGATTTATACGGAATATTTGTTAATAAAAACTTAACTTTATTAGGAATCTAAAAATATTAATGACAAACTAAAAATAATTTAAAATATTAGCTAGTTAAAAATAAGATAAAATTTACTAAAAATATTTTTTCATTTGAATTATTTTCTTTTTTTTAGTTTTTATTTTATAACTCATTATTGTAATCATTATGGAATGTAAAGTAGGTATAATTATATAAAGTAATGATATATTACGGAATACCAAATAGGTCAACAATCAATTGTTTTCAAAATCACTACTAGGTGGAACTATTCGTATGGAATCAAAATTTAGTTTAATTAATCGAAAAACTAGTAGTTAAATTCTGAATAAATTTAAATAGTGTACTGTCGTGTAATATTCAGAACTCTAGCACATCAGTAAGTGAATGAAAAATTGATTACGAAACTCCATTTTTACAAACATGAAACAAGTTAAATAAAAGTGTATAAAGAATCAACATTATAATTTCGCGTCCTTCACTGAATATTTCCAATATACACAAATGCAAAAAATGCATATTATTTAAAACACTACTTTGAATAATATGCAAATCAGTTTATAGCATTCAATTTATGTTTATTGAAAATACAAGTGAAGGAATCATTTGATGTGTTTCCAAAATCTTGCTCATTTATTATCAAACGTGATGTTAAAATGTCTTTGAATGATCCCAAAAGCCCTTTGAATATATAAACGTGATCCAATCATTTTCATGAATAATGTTTGCTATTTCTGTAATGTGTTTCTGTTTGAGTATCGAGAAGTCCAAAAGCTCTCTTGCTGAAGAATATCGAGCATCTTCTAATTCGAAAGATTCTTGTTGGAATTTTAGTAGGTTTATTCAAAATATTTTTGTTGCATTCAAATTCCTCTGGAAAAAGATGGTGTATTTTAACAATAGCTGATAAATAAAAATGTTGCATTAATTTTTCATCAAGGAAAAGAACCTATGGATTAATAAATTAAACTTATCAAGATATTCATCATTTGTGTGAATCGTTCGCGTTTGTAGTCGTTCGAAGTGTTCGCTTTCATCATTTTTGTGAATCGCGTTTTCGTTCCTGTAGAATCTTCATAATTTGTGCCAGATATCGTTTGTTTTGAACAATGTTTAGTACTAGATCTATAGATTTCCAACACTAGGCTTGGCGAAATGAGGGGGGTTTGGTCACAAGGCAGTCTGTTACGTAGTGGTTTGGATCACCTTCCTCTAGCAGACTCAACGATCGTGTGAACTTAAACCGAACCTGTGGAGATAGGTTACAGAGGGAATACGTTTTGTGATGAGCTGATTAATATCTGAATTGAATGTATCTCAGTTAATGTTAAGTTAGGATAATCGTAGCCAGAAATATGGATCTGCCCCTGAAAATCCATCGCGGCGGAAAAAAGTAGTTCGGATATTATCTAAAATATTGTTTGAAATCTCATGCAAACGTTTTGATACTAGCCTTCATTAGATTTCTCATACCATTCTTGCCATTTCTGCATTGCTGTACAATTCCATACGATTTCTCTACGTCTTTGATTGGAGTCATGAGAGATAGCGTTGCCCAATTCACTTTAGGTGAAAGTACACTCTCCACACGCGGACATCACGTTTCCACCTAACTGCTGAATTTTGAAATACTTGCCATCCTTCTGCCTGTCAACTTACCCATAAAGTTTGTCGGAACTTTTTTTAATTAGCTTGCATAGCAATGGAATTTGTTCGTGCTCGAAATTAAATGTTTAAGAGAGACGTAGAGGCGATTTTCAACTCCTGAATTTTGCATTCATCGGCTTTTCAGGGTATTACTCATCAGTTTTTTAATTTACTTTAGGTCAAACATAGCCGTCTAGCAAGTACACATAACGTTCTCGCTTATTTATTCTTATTCAAAAGCGATTAGTTATAAAATGCCTAACCAACTGTGTTAATGTGGAGTTTACGGTACCCACTTACTTCGTTCCTCTTAGGATCACCAACTCTTTGCCGCCAAGATTTGTGTTCACTCTTTCCAATTGCATTGTATAGCAATGTTATCAGACCGAAATTCAATTTTTAATTTTAAAAGTAACGTAAAGTTTATTTTCAACTCCTGAAATTTCCATTCACCAGCTTTTCAGGCGGGAAAATTAATGTATATGATTTATTGGGTAATGATACTAAAACTGGATGCAATAGCAGAATATGAAAACACCGTCTTATAACTAATACAGCACTAATCTCTTCAAAACTACTTAATGAGTTCTAAAAAAAGTAAATAAGTAATTAACTGAAGTAAAACAACAACAAAATCCTTCCTAACTTAACTAATAACGTCAAATTCTCCTGTTATGAAAAAGATTTGCAGCATTAAAGTGCTGTTTTTTAATTAAAATTTTTTCCACATTTAAATCTCTGTTTATTTTATAAAAAATTCTATGCTTTTTTGTGAGATATTTATCCTTAATTTCTACGTGTCATAAAATATTTTATGAGTAAATTAACGCCATTATACTTTATCGCCCACGTTTAACTTCTGGTCTTTATTTATGCTATATGTCAGTAATTAGTTTATTTATACGTTTGTTAACTTTGATGCTTTGCAACTTAAGATTTTCGCTTTAATTTTAATTTTCGAACTGCATACTCTCCAGATTGATACAGATGAAAATTTCGGTTAATGTGGAGTTTACGGTACCCACTTACTTCGTTCCTCTTAGGATCACCAACTCTTTGCCGCCAAGAACGGAGAGAGAATATTTGTTTTGGTTGCGCAATAATATTTTTAACGAGTCACATGCGCGTGAATTAATCTTTTCATTGGTGTTTTTCACATCACGCCATATTGCCCCTTGTTTCGATTGGTCTGTTTTGTTCATCTCTTCGTTCTGATTCGTCGATTCATTCGAATTTGAATAAAACTACGTTTGGAATTCTTCGGTTTGAATATCTGTTCAGTACTGTGTATTTTATTCTGTGTGTTTCGGTTCTCAATGAATAAGTGAAGCTACGAGTATTCCGCTATGCTGAAAGCGAAGCCGCTGATGTTTTCTTAAATTAAAGAAAATTGCCCGGTATACGCTTGAAATGCCGCAGTCATTGCGTGCGGAAATTCTCGTTTTCGGATTTTTTTAAAAAACCTAGATTTCTAACGTTCAATGAAAAAACGAAGCTACTAGTTTCCTGCTATGCTGAAAGCGAAGCTGATGTTCTTTTAAGTTAAAAAAATTTTACCCGGTACACACTTGAAATGCTGCAGGCATTGCGTGCTCAGTCTCTCCTTTTCAGGTGACGCATGAGGAAGAGAGAATTAAAAAGCGCCCTGCACATCCGAAACATTATTTGGCGACGGCACATGAAATTGTGCTAAGAAAAAATGGCGAAAAACAGGTGGTACCGTAAACTCCAAATTTACCAACTTGACTTAGCGATAGAATTGTAGTACCTCTGTAACTTATGCAATCAATCATATATCAAGCTATTATAAAAATATGACTTTCATTGCTGTAACAGAAACAGTTTCAATCAAAACTACAATCTGATATTAACACTATTAAAGCGGTTTCACTAAATTAACTATTGTAAATTTACATTCGTTTTTATTTAAAAGCTAAACAGAAATTTAAAACTTCGGAGACGATTAAAATGCAAGGAAACGGAAAATTATCTGGGTTGTCTAGAAAGTAAGTCCCGTTAGAAATTAGCACCGCAACTGTGCTGCAGTTGTAAGGGTCCGCATGCATGTCGATTAGTTTGAACCATCTGCAAGACAGAAATATCAATGTTAGGAAAGACAGCAGAGCAGGTGTTTCTTTGAATGTTGCGATAATGTTTAAAAACATCGGTACGACACAGCTTTTGAAGTTCTTATGTAGTTGTTTTTCGATAGATCAGGTGTATTTCTTACTGAATTTTTTGAACGCGGTACAACCATCAACCTTCTATTGCGAAACTCTAGGGATTTTACGTCGCGAAATCCAAAATAAATGTTGCATGTTGAGACATAGTATTGTTTTCATCCATGACAATGATCATCCTCATACACTGGTTGCAATGCAATATTAGTTTCAGAATTCGGTTGGGAAATATTATCGAATCCCCTCATAGCACAGATCTCGTCCCTTATGATTTTCATTTCCTTTCGCAACTAATGATTTTCCTTTCTGGCACGAGGTTCTTTTATGACGATGCTGTTAAACTAACTGCTATTGAATGTTCATCATCACAACCGGCACCTTTCTTCGATACAGGAATACAAAATATGATACCCTGCTATGAAAAGTGCCTCAACCTGGATGTTAATTATGCCTAAATATATTCCAAGATAATACCTCAATTATAATGAAGTGTTTTGTTCCATTCTATTTTGCGTTCTTTTAAATGGCCAAAGGAACTTAATTTCAGGATACCCTAAATAGTTATTGCATTTTATGAAAAAATAAATTAGTTTTTATGTTTCATATAAATTGAAATTGTTCAAGTTACATTTAGAATGATCAGACACCAGTTGCTTAGGATAAGATTAGGTGCTCCTTTTAGCTTTTGAAGATTCCAGAAGAATCTGTGACGTCTTAGAAAACAAGGGTAGCGAAAATCCTCAACAAGACTAATATCACTTATAATTAATTTTATTTGAAATCACAAGAAGGATCTTAGTTAAATATGGTTTCACCAAACATAGGTAAAGGGTCTATGTACAGATCTTAGTTGAACAGTAAGTTAGATAGCATAGACGTGGGTGTAATTACAGAATAGTGTTGAGACAGCCTCTGCATTAATCAGCAAGTAGAAATTAAAATAACTCAGAGCAACGGCTCTACTTAAAATCTATAGGGTAACGTTCATCAAGTCCTCATGAGCGTCCGCTCATTTTGAAATAAAAGATCGTGCAATTCAGGTACCAGAGCTACGCTCTCAGGAAATAGCTAAACAGAAGCGTACAGCTTCTTAACTATGCCGATCCGTCAGGGTTCGAACGTTTCTTCTCTCAGCTTCACAACTAGTCGCAACGGGACCCAGTTACTTCGAAGATCCAACACTGGTACACGATCCTAAGATCGGAACGAGGTCCGCTCAACTCGTGAGGATTGGCTAAGAATTCGATGACGTTCCTTTCCTTTCTCTTCTAGTGGCTGGCTCATTTACGTAAGTCGATGACGTCCGCAAGTGTGGTAACTTCCTTACACGTCTCTTCCCAGGCGAATGATTTATGGCTATTGACAGTCTCAGCTATTAACAGTCTGGGCTATGGGTGGTCTTGTTTCAGTTCAACTGAGAAGGGACATCCATCACTCCTTCTTGATTAGGAGCTCTGAAAAGGTATTGTGTGATTAGCGTCACTCGATCCGTAGAAGAACATCTATCAGGCAGGGAGTGAAGAAAGACCTTTTGTGTGGACACTCCTTTGTTGAGATTTCAAACAGTCCAGGTGGCTACTTTGGCGAGACTAGTTATAACAGCTGGCCTGATACCTTCACAAATATTTCATCATGAGTTTTTGACTCAAGGCCTTGGCAATATATGTTATATTAGATGGGTTTAGAATCATCACCACTTGCTAACAGTTATTCTTAAGGGAATATTAATTTATTTTGTGTTCTTGGTTTTCTTCGGATTTTGTTAAGTATTTTTTCATTCTTTACTCTGAGTAACAAAATAAATTTGGATTATAAAGCTTTATTTTATATGCACTTACATCTCACGTAATATTTGAAGTCTCGTTTATTATTTCTGAGGAAACATTCAACTAAAATATTTACAAAATACAAAAGTATGTCGCAATTATGTCACGTAACATTTCGCTTAGTAAAATAACGAGTAAAGGTGAAAATATCTGATTGGTATAGAAAAAAACTAATGTTTCAAAACGTATACATCGAAGGAAAAGAGGAATCAAAATCCAACAACTCTAAAAAATTGTTTATTATGGATGTAATTCTTATAACTAAAAACGTTGGCACTATCGAATGAAACATTTAAGTTAGTAAATAAAAGGTTTTAAGTAAATATCTATGCTCAAGGTTTTTATATGCAAATGCAAAATTATTTTCTTAAATAATCTTAAATTTCAAATGCAAGAATTTCTCATTTATGTTATAGGAAACACAGAAAAACTCAGTGATTTATTCAAAAAATTTCTTTTTTCGTACAAAACATACTTTTGTGCCAGTTTAAAAGTCTACATTACTTTTTTTACTCCAACATATCAAAGCTTTGAGATCTACGAATGCATTTAACTCATTAAATAAATATGACATTTTCCCTGTCTTTTAATATTCATGGACTTTTACTTCTGTTTTAAATCCAATCTTAGAATAAAGGAAACTTCATTTAGATTTAAGAAAATGCTTAAATATGCATTTCTAGAAAAATAAATAAATAAAATAAAATTAGATCTTCATTCTTTATCAATGATGAAAAAAATATTTAGTTTTTGTTGATAATGGCAGAAAAGGGATTTTGTTTTGCTACATCCACTGTTTTATGACTTTTCCAGGCTTTAGAAAGCTTTATTACGAAATACATGACTTAGTCTTTTTTCAAATGCATCACTCTGATCTCAAACTATACATGTTAAGATTTAAAATGTATAGCCTGAAATATCAACACAAAATATTTGGAGCGTCATTTTTCTCAACTCAGCTGCATTATTTGTGATGCTTTTATAACTTCCACTACCTCATCCAAACTCATTCTGCAGCACTTAATTTTGCTGGAAAACACATTAAAAGATTTATTTTCCCGGATGCAGTGAAATAACTTTTACAAAAATACTTTTCTTTCAAACACAAATGCAATTATAAAAAAAGCAAAATGCAGAAAGCATTCAAAATGCAAATAATATTGTTTGAACAATTTTGGAATAGTGACGATCTGTTTCCAGATTAGGGATTTCTTTTGGATCGTTACAAGAATTTCGAATGTGTTTCTCCAGGTTGTTAGGAACAAATTAGTCTTAGGTTCTCATTAATTGTACAGAAACTTGCATTATGTGTCCGTACTTAGCTCGAAATGTTTCGATTTTGGAAGAAGTTTTTGGAAACTTCATTAACTATGATGTTTTTGCCCATATCGGATAATCTTTTCTCTTGGTTATTTCAACACTTTTAATTTTTTTTAGGTAACTTCATCGGAAAATGCTTATGTATGTGGATCTGTTTCTGGTCGAGAGAGATATTTTAATATCTTCAATTCAAAAACAAAAGTAACCGCTGGTTGGAATTTTAATTTTTGGGTTTCTTTCACTAGTTAAAGATGTTAAATGATAAACTAATATTTTATGTTAGTTTTAGTGTCAACATTAGCCCATTATTATCAAAAGATTGTTTGAAACTAAAAGTTCAGAATTGAAACATTTTTAAGATTTTTCTATTACCTAATAAATGTAATTCCCAGGTTCTACATTTTCCGTTTTATTTTTCAAAATATTTTTTTTATTTTAGATTGAATTTGGAGTTCAAAAGTGCAAGAGGTGTGTGATGTGGTTTAGTTTTAGTATATTCAATGACCCTCGAAACGAGACATTAAATTTTAATAAAACTAAAATCATGTCTAATGAATAGCATTGGCAATAATATATTCGTCATACAATTGTTTCTAAAGAAGTGGTTTGTGTATAAAATTAATTTTCCATATTTTTTGAAAGACGATTGTGTTAGAACTATTTGTAATACGTATTTAATCAGAATACGTGATAAATAACGATGAAAATAATTTTAAAATACATGGAACATCCTTTACAGATAGAATGTCTGTATGTGCAATGGAGTCAGTTCAAGTGACGTTATCGTCACATGACAAGCAAAACTATAATTTGTCATCTAGTATTCAACTGCTCGCTGTGCTTTGACATCACGTCTTATTTTTTCCTGCAAGATGCACAGCGGATTTCAAAGTTAAACTAACTTAGTTTAGTTTAGTTTACTTATATTAGCGTCCTGTTTTAAAACAACACGAAGGATATTTTGGGCAGGATCTCGTAATTTTGAACTGCGGTCAGATGGAGAGAACGACTGCTGAGCATAGATCTAATAAACTAGAATAGCCCACTCTATTAAATGATCCTTAATGTCAATTTTTTTCAGTAATTAGTAACTTAATAAAAATTCTTTCATCTGTATTGGTTGCCGAAGAAACATACGTAATAAATAATAAAACTGCTGCAATAATCAGTACGTGATCTAAACGTCTCTCCGATTAGTGATAAACAACCTGAAACCCATGCTTTTATTACGGGTACCTGTTGTACCAGAAATTTTTTACCTTTAAATGCCGTTCGGTACAACTCACATCGACACAAGTGAGAATTTCACTCCCAGCATTCAACGCAGTTCGTCTGGTTTAGGTGCCCGTAGCCTAAAGGTTAATGATAAAGAATCTGCAGGTTGCAACCAAAGAACTTTTAAGAAGCGAACTGCCATTTAACTTACAACAAAATAATTCATTTAATTAACACCAAGGATAATCAGGTCAACCTTTTAGTTTTAGACCATTAGTCTAGTTTAATTTACTTTAGTTATATTAGTGTTCCGTTTTGAAATAACACGAGGGCTATTTTGAGACGCACCTCGTAATTTTGAGCCGCGTTCAGATGACGATACCTGAGCTGGCACCCCGCCTCCAAACTTCCGCACCACACCAGAGGGAGAATGTTTGATTTAATGTGCAACAGGCCAATACACGACGGATCTTCAGTGGAATCGGGTTTCGAAACTGGAACCCTCCGGCCCCAAAGCCGAGACCTTACCACTAAGCCACCGCGGCCTTTAGAGCATTAACTGACCATTCTGGAGGAGAACACTCTTCCACAAAAGAAGCCAGTATGCACATAGAAGTGGCAAAAAGGAGGCAAATAAACAAAATTTACATAAAATATTGCAAAGAGCCAAACCAGTTTACAATAATTTTAAAAGGTTAATGGGATTACGGAACGTAGAGAATAAAGGGACATACTGAAGCTTACATTGGTAAGTTTCACTACAATTAAATTATTCCAGAGTCTGTTGAATTTTATAGATATAAAAAATGTGATTACAAAAAATAAATCTAATAATATCAATTTCAGTTGACAATATAACTCTGTAAAGAACACAAATGGATTTTATTCAAATTTTTATCTTTGAGAAAAAGACATAGCACAACTCAAGCAGGGTAACAAAAAAAGCAAAAATAGGACGATTCGTAACACAGATATTACCTGCTTACAGGATAAGTAATAAATTTAATTAAAAACTTTTTTTTGTAAATTGAACGGCTGATTATTTTATTTGCAATATTTTGTACCTTTTAATTTTGCGATTTATTTTTTCCCAAACTAACTATCAGGTGTTGACACTTGTACGGAATAAAAAAAAGGTTTAGTTAATGATTAACCGACAATTAGGTGCTGAAAATATTAAAATAGTGTATTGTCATCGAGAATACACGAAAGTACAAAATTCCAATCCTCTTGAACTTCAGGAAGTGAGTGAAATATCGATTTCAATATTCGATCCTTATAAACACGAAACGAGGGAACTTAAATAGAAGTATTATATGAGTCGTTCAGAAACCAATGCGTATAAGTCCAGAAAAAAAATGAGAAAATTCATGTTTTTTAATACAATAATTTTTAAAATTTTTGGTTTATTAATTTGATTAGTGAAAGTATATAAAGTCTTCTAATGAAGCAACGAGTGAATCTCTTAATAACTAAAAATAATGTTATTAATTCCATCAAAATTTACAAAAACCAGAAGACATCAAAAAATGGACTTATCCGCTTTGACTTCTGAGCGACTCGTATAATAATTACAGAATAATAAAAAGGGATATTTACATTTTGTACTAACGATTTTTAATTAATGCAAATTCAATAACTCCTAAAATACTGAAGTATTTTAGTGCCATCTGGTGCGCTGGTTGCCTGAAGACAGAACGCCACACCATGCCCCTGTTCCCACAACCATTACGGCTGCTATACCAGTTGGATGGATACGTGACGTTACCTGGTGACAGAGGCGCAACTTCAGGGTAATGAATTGCCGTTTAAGTACCAAATATATACCATATAGTGAGACTGGTGGACGTGAAAAATCTTAGCGCAAGTCAATGTGATGCACAAATTTGGAGAAGAAATTTGACAGTTCAGGTATCGTCCTAGTCCGCTCACTGAGGTTGAAAATCATAAGGTTCTTCACCGTTATGTCTAATGTCGTTTTAAAGGAAACTGTAATCAATCAATCATATTATGCAACAACATTCATGTAGTTTTACTTAGGTGAAATTCTACTATCTTGATGCTTTCTGATATGTTCCCTACCCGGGTCTAGTGGGTTAAATCTTGGCATGCCAGGGGAACATGAACCATAGGAAACAGGTAATGAGTTCTATCCTCTGGGTGTCGATTAACCAGCGGTATTCAAAGACTGATAGATCAATGTGTGCTTTAATAAAAAAAACTATTCGCTGCGTTCGGGCTGGTTAATGAAGGTTTTTCGGGTTTTTCTCCGGGGTGAAAGATAAATGCCTGCCAGTTTCTTCTAAAAGTCCTCCAAGAACGCAACCTCGTCCACCCATATATAGGAGATAATACATGTTTTACCTCAATCGCTGCCTAGGTGCTGCAAGATTGCTTTGATGAACAGAAGCTGCTACGCTCCCCCGTTTATGACGAGTCTTTGACAAAAGGACTTGAATAGTTACGCTAGACCAAATGGAATTAAACTTAATCCACTAATTATTCAAATTACTATTGAAATCATATGACGCCAATTCACAGTTTAAGGGATAAGACATGAAATATCAATTGCCTTGCGAGATTGTAACGTACAACAAAATAGAACCTTTCTGTATCAAAACGTGGAAATCTACCTATGGATAGTTTCATATTTAACAAAATTTCTCGATAACTAAGATGTTCATCCTTTGTCCACAACTATTATTCTTAATAGTGCGGAATTACTAACCTCAAGGGTAAACACTTCGATAGCATTTATCTATATCACGTTCGAATATGCAGGGGATACTTCAAAATAACTGCCAAGTGAGAAAATACGTCATTTCCAATCATGGATCACAGGTGAAGCATCGTTTCAGTAATTGAAATTTCCCCCACTTTATCTAAAATCTTTCTATAAATCATCCTAATGCAGGCCATCTATCTTGTTTTACTTAGTGGAAATGTTATGCAGATTGTTCATGAAAGATCAATAACTCTATCTCGTTTATCATCTTTTAGCAAAATAGATGACTTTAAGTATACTTTAGAGCATATCTGTGCATTGTGCTACAATCTTTTTGCTACTTTCTTCTACTACATTATGCTGCAAGAATCTGTTACTTAACATGAAAAGACTGACTGTGAATAAACCTATCGTAATGTAATAATATTCATTTCTAATATTAGTATCATTAAAGAAATTAAGAATAAAAAAGCGAATATATTATAAAGATACGGGTAGATATCAAAAGTGTGGAGATAAAAGAATTGAAGCATATCATACACTGTTAGGCAACAACATCTTATATTAGCAGTGATGACCTCGTTAAGTGTTTTATTAATTAACTCTGATTAGTTTTATGGGAGCATCGAAGTAAGTAGACATGCACATTAATTATTAAAACTCGGGACCTCTTTCTTTTCTAAGTATTTTTATTCGGTTAGCTAAAGAATTTCCGAAGAGAAAGTCTATCATCTTCTGAAATATCTTTTCTGTCGTTCCATTAAATAAAGTTAATCATTTTTAATCCAGGAGAACACTAGAATGTCCTTGGAAGGTTATAATATTCTTTAACCATTTTTTTTCTCTAAACAAATGAATATGTAATGCAAAATTTGCGCTGTTCAAATTTAAATATTCAACGACGCTACGCAGAGAATTTTTTCCTTGCTGTAATTTTATCATTTTTAAAAAAAGAAATTACCTTCTAAATAATACAAAATAAAGTTTTAAACCAACTTTCTGTTATTCTAACTTCTTGACTCGAAAATAATGCGTAGCCAATTTTCTATTTTCGGCTAAACGTTTTGACTGATTAGATTTGCCATGGATGCTCTGCGAAATTGGTCATTGAGGAAATTATTAGCCAACTTGAGGTTGTAAGGAAGAATGCTACACATTTATAAATTAAAAATATAACATACATGTAGTTTCTACATACAGAAACTAAGTACATACCTACGTTTAGTTTGTACAGAGAGAAGATAAGTTCTTGTTGTTAATTTATTGATTTGTAAGTGCTCTTCTGTTTGAGAAATACTTTATCACTGGGTTCCTAACAGTTAAACCACGAAACTTAGAGAAATGGAATTCCTGTACGAAGGATGATGTACAAAAAATGTATATCTGCTTTTAATCAGAAATAAAAATCAGTCATAAGAGCTTTCAATAGAAGTAATTGCATTCGTATTCCACAATTCTGTATTCGCAATTCATATTTAAGCCCCTTATATTTTTTTCTTTTATCAGAGAAAGTCTCAAACGTTTCTCTGATTTAAATATCTAAGGAAACAGAAGCAGATCATAGATAACAAATTAAGAGTGTTCTAAAATGAAGCTAAAGTTCCCAAAAACACACTATTATAAGTCTACTAAAAAGTAGAAAACAATGGTGATCAAAGCAAAGTCGTAAAAACTCGAAGAGCTGATAAAATTAGTCAAAGCAAATTGGAATTTTAATCACTTTTATAATATGTAATATTTTAAATTTTTAATTATTGTTTGGATTTTTTTACTTATGATAATCATTGTGGCTTAATTTCTTTTTTATAATTGTTTTTATTTCCTTACTCTTTTACAATTTTGGTTTGACCTCCATACTTTAGATAAACAAAGATTCTACCTTTTAGAAAACGGTACCTTTTAGAATAAAATCGCGTTTTTAAAAATATTTTTGTAATTTTCAATTTTTTAGTCTTTAATACATTGCAAAATTCATTTTTAGAAATATGATGGTATATTATAAATAGGATGCAATCAATTTTTTCGCAAAGATACTACCAGATAACGCCTCTCATATGGGATCAAAATTAATAGCTTCACTGATAATTAAGTTCTGAAAATATTGAAATATTGTATTGTCTTTGGCAATACACAGCTGAACAAAATTTCAGAATATTTGTTAATCAAAAGGTGAGTGAAAATATCTTTTACAAAATTCCAATTTTAAAAATATGAAAGAACTCAATTAAGGATCAATTTTCATACAACTTCAATCAATGAAATATTGCATTGATTGTGGTAAAGAGTTTTTTGAAATGAAAATTATAAATCTGAATAATTCTAAATTTACCACGCTAATTGTGAAGGTGATCTAAGTGATTCACGCAATATTTTTATTATGAACATTTATCTTACCAAACTTTCCAACATCATATTTGAATACCCAGGTATGTCCAAATCCAGAATTCCAAAATATTAGTTTTCTTTTGATTAGTAAAATAGGATTATTGCTGAACGACTTTTGTCATTTTCTACTTTCTCTTGGGGTTTTTGATTGGTTCAAATGCTATAAATTGCAGAACAATTTTTTTTCGTTGATACTTATTTGAACCCGAAAAAGTTGTTTTTTGATTTTGACCGCAGCGACTCTTAAGTACAATGATATTCTAGCAGTTTATTACACCATTTTCGTAGCAACACTATCTGCAAGGAGTTTTATGAAGTAATAAAAGCTCTCTTTCGTTCGAAACGGTTGGATGCTTAAGTATTGCTGAAAGTCTGTACTTGTAGTTTGGAAGAGGAACCTTTAACTTAGCGGGGATTTATTTATGCTGCATAAGATGTATATCATCTGTAAGCAGAATATGCATTATAATAAAACTATTTCTAGATTTATTGAAAACAGAAATTCAAGGTATTTTAAGTTTATTATATAACTGTCGAGATTTTTACCAAAATATTTTCTAGTTGTTGGCTAGTTTGCTGTGTATTGTTTAGCAAATTGATAAACTAAGTACTCCCAATGGTTAATGAAGGAAATTGTATAAATACTAAATTTTCAGGTATAATATGAAGTATTACTTGCCGTAATAAGTAGTAACCTAGGTTATGAAGATATTATAGCTAAAATGAAAAGAGTGGTTAGGTAGAGAAATATTTGTAAATCATGTCAAAAATCTCATTTTAAAAGAAAGTGTCTTTAATGGCTCTTGACGACACAAATGAATAAAAACTATCTCACTGTCAATTGATTGTTCAATAACACCAATGTTCTAAATGATATCATATTTTGAGAAGATTTCTTTTAGTCTAAAGCAATATCGCCCATTGTTTTGAATAATGTTTAATGAGTTAAAGGGAATTATATTACTCCAAAACTGAAAATACTTTCTCATAACCCCTTCGGTAAATTACTGATGACTTCGATAAATCTGCTTCGAAAAACTCCTTCTTTCAAGAATCTTCAAAATGTGCAAATTGTGAGGATGACGTGCTGTCCGATTTCAAGTTATTCAACCAACTTTGACTTCCAAAACATAATGACTTCTAAAAATATTTTAACTATTTCAATAACTTTTTATTATAAAAAATATGAAAAAGAAATATTTGCATACTTAATTATTGTCCTTCTGAAAAAGTAATGAGGAGATCGTGCTGAGGAATTTTTGCAATGAAAAACATGAAGAACCAATTCTAAATAAAAAAAATAAATATTTACTGTTGAAACATTTATTTCCGATTCACTTCGATGTATTTTGATCACAAATGTATCAAAATTATTTTAAAAAAAACATTTTTAGTATTCTTAACTATGTGAAACCATTTTTATTTTAACTAAAATAAGAGAAGAGTAATTTTAAAAAGGTCATATTACTCGTAAAATTATCGCCAAAGTAGTCCATTTCTGTTTCTGATCTTATGAATAAAAAATAAATTTTATAAACATCAGATTTAAAATTAGCAGGAAACAACAAAAAGAAAACTACTTTAACTACAGCGAAGAAAAATGTTTTTAAAAGTTGGAGAAAATGAAAAAGAATTCTGTGCATATTCTTCATTTTAAACGCTCTTGTTGAGCACGGCAGAACTTTCTGCTTTGAATTCTGTGAGCAATCATTTTTTTTTGTTAACAAGAATACTTCAAAAGAAAATTTTTGAAATAACTATAAAAAGGCTTCACTTCAAAGGAGAAACTAAAATGGATAGGCTTTATTTATAAATTCGCCTTCAAAAAAATATAAGCTATATTATTTTTATTGAATGTCTAAATTGATGTAAAGCCTGAAGCCTAACTACGTGGGTTTTTATTTTGGTGTAAATATTAATAGGAAATTTCGGAATGAATTAGAATGTGGAAAAGAAACATAAAAAGATATTCGTTTTTCTATGTAAAGAAAATGTAAAGATTTTTTTAAATTTGTCAATCCATTAACCATTTTTAAGTTGAAAAATTAAAAAAAAAAACTTGTTGTTTTGTATGTTTTGTATTCATCATCATCATTTTTTATGCCGAAACAAATTCAATTCAATCAGTTTTTAATAAAGAAATTACTCGTATCTTTGTATCTGATTTGGAAGCTGATATTTTTTACCTGATTGTACTTGTAAATTACACGAAAATCTGTATATTTGGTGGCATTAAGATAAAATCTCGGTTCTGCGTTTCCTTATTCTTTCGACATCACATCGTTTGCTTCAGAAAAAATGAAAGAAATTAAAGTTAACCAATTCCATATCATATATCACGCATTTTCTTTATATCTTGGATATATCAATCAGACAAGTAGATGTTAGCCAACAGTTATGTAAAATCAAATATAGATTTAATAATACTTCATATTCCTTAATTTGACCGAGAATTTGCGTTGTCCTGGAATCTTAACAGAAGTTAAAAATACCTCAATTCAGTTCAAATAATTTGGTACAAAGAGGACGTTTAGAAATAAACTTAAGTTTTATTAAGTAAAATTGTTTTCATGGTAGTTATCCGATTACTGGCCTCAATATCAGGAAACAGTAAGGACACGAACATTTTAATTTAATAAAATGTTCCAAGGATTTCAGAGAAGCCAATAAGTATTTTTTATGTAAAATAAAATTAAAATATATTCTTCGATTGTATAAAAAAACCATCAATAATTTTTTAGCTTAATATCTGGGAAGAATTATTCTCTTAAGGAGAGAATAAATAGAGATTCAATGAATTCATTCAATTACATATGCTCTCACTTTTAGCTGAAGCAGCTTTAAAATGAACTTCTTTAAAAACAATTTTATTCTTAACCAAAAATCACATGCCAAAAATATGCTTCCCTGGGGAATCTTCAATCTCATTGTTTAATCCTTCCGTTGAACATAGGAGAAATCAGAGGTTAAATTTAGATAGGTTTGCATCCTATATTGTAAATTTTAAAATAATTTCCTTTAAATATGTTCTTTTACTCTACTATGAAACTTCATAGTTCAGTTTAATAAAATTTCCAAAAATAAAAATTTGGCAATAAAAATGTATTAATGAATTCTAAAAGTGTTTCCAGTTTGATAATGTTATGTACATGTTTGAGAAGAGTTTTGACAGAGTAAAAATCCCTATTTTAAGAGTAAAAATCGAAATGAAACATTATTGGAATACAAGTAGAAAATTTCAGTTCAAACACTGTTAGTTTCTCTTCTTAAATAATAAATAGAGCTTCTATTCTAAGTAAAAAATTCCCAATTCTATGGTATTTATTTTATTAACAAATCTGTTATGTCTCGACATCAGAGAAAAAGTGAAATTTGTTTTAAGAAAAGTAAATATTATACATGTGACAGAATTTCTAGCATTGACAGAAGGAAAATATGTTGAAAACTAAATGGTGACAGCGACGACTTTTTTCGTCTCTAAATAAATATGATATAGTTTTTGTATTTTTCACTTCACTTAGCACTTTTAAAATTCAAAATGAATATCAAACTCATTGATAAATGTATAACTTATTTCTTCAAACGAATCGAGACATAAAAGGAAACCTTTAAAGAAAAAGGAATGAGACGATGAATCTGCCAAACTAGAAAATGAAAAATTTCCTTTGGAGCAACAAATACTGCAAAAGTGAAAACTCTTGTGGTTTCAACTGAATATCGCTCTAAGCTAAGGAAGGCGTGAAAAGATAATGATTTCTTTTTCTTTCTCATCCGAAAATTTATTTAATCTAGCACCTTTAAAAAGATAAAAATGAATAAAATCGTAGAACCACATTATTTTGGTCAACTGAAATTCATAGAAAGGTTACACATAGGGTTGCCATACGTCCCGTATATACGGGACTGTCACCGTATTTCACTACTCAGTCCCGTATTACTATTTTTCCAGTTTCTGTCCCGTTTCTCAGGTAAAAAAATATTAAGAACGTGCTATTGCATATTTACAACTAAGAAACATCGATACTGGCAACACTGAGATTCTAATAAACCAGTTTGTATATCTAAATGATTATTCAGCTCAAAATAATACCAACCAAAACTGAAAAGCAACTATGAAATTGAGTATGGAAAAGACATGGCTGAAGTTTCTGCAGATACAAAGCGAAGTTATGTCTAATAAAGCTATGCGAATATGTATTTGACCCGAAATTGTTTTTCAACTTCTTATAAAAAAAGACAGTATAAAGATATTTTACTGGCATTTCGTGACTTTGTTAATGAAAGTGATATGTTTTTTCTCTGAAAAGGATTTTCTTTTATTTATATATTTTCTATATATTTTTTGAAATAGTATTAATGTATTGTTCGGATCAATATGACACGGTTCTGTTTTCCCTTAAATGTACGCAAAAACTTGCACAATATATTATTAATTCAACAGGAAACGACATAAATAAATTCCTGAAAAGTCATCTAACGTGTTTTGCATACGTAGATAAGTTCAGTTAAGGTCAGAGAGAGCGATAGCTTGGTCACGTGATAAGATATCTCTAGTAAGATTGTAGGGTGCAGTATCGAATCATTTCGCCTGTTGTGAGTAGTTGAGAACATAACATTCATACAGAAATACCAATAACTCTTGACACTGTAATGACGTGAAGAAAATAAATAACAGCAATTCGCATATATTTGAGTGACACTGAAATAACTCAGCTTATGTAAACACCTGATTGTGAAGTGGAAGGCGTTTCTGAACATGGAAATCATACAAATGGAGGAAATTGAGACTTCTGATTATGATGACAATATTTTTAATGAAACTGTTCATAATATGCAGCATATTCAGTCCAGACATCGAAATAAATAGTAGTCATTGGATCCGCCTCCATTTTCTTGGTGCCTAAATGCTGATAATTTTGTAAAAACAGCTTTCCAAGCTTAACTAGTTGTTCAACATCAAGAATAAGGGTTTTAAAAAGTGTATTTGAAGCTGTATTCAGGTATACAATCCAGAACGCTATTATCAAAAATTACAATTATTGGATACTTAAAGGTTTATCGAAAAGAGTGGATCGTCATTCTTACGATAACAATGCTTTATGATAAATCAATTAGTAACAGACTTGAGGAAAACCCAGAAATGGTATTAGAGTACTGTGCCAGTAAAGGAGCTGTGGATATTCTTCATCAACTTTTGAAAACATATATTTGTAAAAGGGAAAAAATTCGCTGGCCTATGATTATATATGCTAGATAGTTCTTTTTATAATTCAATATATTCAATATATTTGCATATTCATTGTATATTTGTTAAAATATATCAAGTTTATTCTGTTAGAACATATCTTCATCTCTAACATAATATTTTTTCTGAAAGCATGGAGAATATACTTAGTATTGCTTTACTTAGTATTTAGAGTTCGGGTCATATTGACCCGAACGTTACATATGCATAGTAAATGAGAACAGAACAGCAGGGCTAATGCTTGTGATCGCAATCACTTTTATAGTTCATTGCAATAAACATGTAGCGTTATTTTTATAGATTTGGTGTAATTTCTTCGTTGTGATTTTCTTCAGCCTGTGTATTATAATTGCGCTTTCATGAGAGTACCACGCTTAAACCGTAATTTCCGTGCTTGCCGGCTTAATGCTTATCGTGCTTAAATGCATCACAAATTTTAGGAAATTGGGAAATACAAAATTTATGGTTCGTCGAAAACCTGCTCTTACGAATATGAATTATTAGCATCCTCAAATTATTTTTATAATGTTCAGTAAATTGAAATGATGAATTATTGAGGAACTGTTTTATTCATGGCGATTACAAGTCCTCAGATTTTGGTTGCTATATTTAAAATTAAGACAAACAAATATCTGTAACTTTAGCTGAATGAAGGAGAAGCTTATAAGGAAAAAGGGATCGAAATGCTGAATCTATCAAAGTGGAGAAAGAAAACATTTTATTTAAAGCTTCAGAATTTCAATGACTTTTATTTTTGTTTTGTAACTCCATCAATTTAATTTTCCTTTTGCTATATCAATTCATTTAATTAAGGTGTTTTTGAATTTTTTTTGTACAATTTCGTTATAGAACTTAACTTAAGCTGAATGAAACGCTTGCAACTTTTCCTTCAAATTAGTGTTTCTTTCTTATTTTCATAAAATAATTCCATATTCTGAATCCATTATGTTAGTCATGAATAAAATTTTATGCATCAAATTTTATGATTTACAATAAAAATTCATTTGAACAAATTTTTTAAATCAACACTCAATAATGACTTTTCTAACAAATCCTAATTACAGCTTTTTAATACAAATCCAAATTATAGACTCATTTATAACATCTTTAAACCATGGAATTTGTACTTTCAAACTGTTCTTTATTTTCTCCTCTAAACCGTAGTATAAACATTTATAATGCTGTTTCAACTCATCCCTGTTAAACTCATTTCTGTGTTCAGAACTCTATTCTCTCATTTATATTTTATTGTTGTAGCAAAGCACCAATTCGATGTTATTCCAATTTTGTTTGAAAATTACATAACTAAATGTTATGATTTTAAGCATTATAATTGTGTCGATATGTACGAATTAAGATGTAACACCGTGAATCCTGAAAAGAAGACCGAGTTCTGTTCTGTGTTTATAGTTATTATTATTTACAAAGCTAACGTCGAATGCATATACCATCAACGGTTAGGTTCGCCGAGAAAAGATATCCAATTACTATGATAGTTGCCTGGAAGACATCACGGCATAGGAAGGTATTAGTAGAGAATAGGGCTTATATGTTAGCGACTACAAATGGCCGATGTTTTCTCTCATTTTAGAAACTAAAAATGGGAGGGTATTTAAAAATTACAACATAAAAGGAATAATAAAACTGTTGCTCTCCATGAAAGAACGTCTGTATTATATTATGCATGATATACTCATTCCTATTCTTTTTTATTTATCTGCATTCTTGATATCAAATGAAAGTAGTTTAGGATAAATTGATTCATTTGTAATTATTTTCAGCTGTAATTTCGTTTTCAATAAATAGGAATATGAAAAATATGAAGTTTCTGATTATTCTACAGTTCAAATAAGTTTTATCCATACATTTCTCTTATATTTCTCTTAGTCTGAGTGAATGCAATAGGATATTTATATTTTTACTTTATACAAGGCTTGATGTTAACCGGAATTATTAAGTTTTTGCTTTCTCAAATCCGGAATTTCCAGATTTTTGGGATGTAGATTCGTTATTTTTCTGAAACATTGTTTCACTTAAAAAATACGTATATTTCAAAGATTATATGTATGAGTGATATTGCGACAAAATTTAGAACATCATTTAAAATTGATTGTTTGTATGATATGTAAACTGTTAAACACTATTTATTCTCATTTAGCAATAGTATGTGTGAAGTTTTTAGGCTAGAATATCCCTCTCAAGACCTTTAAGGCCAAATATTTTAGAGATAATTTCTCGAAAATAGCCGAAAAATTTACCAAACTTCTTCTTCAAAATTTAGAGATATGTGTTTACATTTAAATTTTAAGGGGCTTATCACAAATTTAAGTGCAGATACTTATTGTAGAAAGCAAGTTTATTCAATACAGAAAAACTGCGAAATGCAAATATTTTCTAGTAGTTCATAATCCAGTCGTCATGACTTGAAAAAAAAATTCTAATCACGCATCATGTTGGCCAATTTGATTGGACGATAGTTGCAACTATCAATGTTATCAAAGAAAGGGAGGGTCTTAATCTTTTCTAAGGGATGACTTTCTTAAAAGTGAAAATTTAAGGTATCTCAGGAAGTTACACAATGTTGATCAAGAATATAAAATTCTTAGGCCGCAATGGTGTGCGTAACATTAAGCTTTACCTGAAGGCAGCGCGACTTGTCCGTTAGGGCTGCAGCGCCCACTGAAACTATTTTAAAAATTCGTAGTTTCGAGTTTGTTCTTATATGCTTACTTTTCTATTGTGAGAGTTAGACGCTTAAAGGAATGGAAAAGTAATAAAAACGAGAAAAGGAGACAGAAAATGAATAAAAAAGTATGACAGACATAGGATTCGGCTACACACCAAATAGCCTTGGAAAGCACCAAAATTTACTCACTGCGTAGAACTGATTGATGTGAAGTGCGAAGGTGAGAAACAACTCATTCTCCCTTTGAACTTAGATTAGCCAGAGCTGGATATTCGGAGGCTCCAGTTTGACTATCTAATGCTAATGTGGCTAGCCAATGCATTTTTTTTTCTTCTTTTTCTCACTCCTATTCAAGATACATCGTACACTTGATTTGTTTTTCTTCGATGTCTTTCATTGGCTGTTTTGGGATTTCGGTTTTGCTTCCATGGTGTCTCGATAGATGAGTAGCTGGTTAATGCGAGTTCGTTTTCTTTTGTTAGAAGTGATTCATCGGAAAAAAGATACTACATAAGTAATTTTCTAAAATACAATTCAGAAAATACAGTTAAAACATTTTTGCAATTTAAAGGTAAATCAATTTTTTAAAAATTGCATTCTCTTGAAAAAGTTTTTGTAGTGTTATTCGTTTCTGAGCACTAGGTCACCATTGCCTAAAGGTGGCATAATGGGAAAATGCCTAAGGTGCACATTTTAAATAATATTTTAAATACTTCAATTAATGTATTATTTGGCCATTTTGAAATTCAAAAAGAGTTAATAAATGCATTATTACTTTCTGATTCCTACTTTTTAATCCCCTATTGCATTATGTGTATTATCCCTCAATTTCACCTCGAAGAACTCGATTAAACACCAGTCTGAGGTAATAAATGTGATTTTTCAAATCTCTGTAAAGTTTGCCGATAGAAGCATGAAACTTTGTATGGTTCATAAATGAGGGTAAGAAAAACATTTCAATCTTGAAACTTTTACACTATGGGAGCCGCATAAAATTCCAATTTTTTAAAGTTTTTATTATATATCTTCACAGAAGCCAAAAGGGTTTTCATACAATTACCCACTTTATTTAATGAAACTTTATAATTGGAAGTTTATGTCTAGATGCAATATTTAACGAAATAAAAGATTGTTGTACTTTTTTGGGACACCCTGTGTATCGTATTTGTATTTTTTGAAATGCTATTGGATTTTAGGAATGGGAACGTAATTGACCCCAGTCATCATAAGAATAAATATATTATCTTGCAGAAACTTTTGATAAAACTATCAACAATAAACAAAATTTTACTCCCACTTTTCAAAACATTGTAAAAATATTATAAGATAAAGGAAAGGACGTAGGAATTTTTTTAAAGTTATATAGTATAAAGATTATTTTTTTCCATTTTAATGTAACAAATATGTGTACTGTTGTTTCACTCGACTTTATAACGGATTTTTGTAGAAACAATTTTATATAAATTGGCGAAATTACAAGAAAGAAGGAAACCAAAAGCATTTCAAAGACGTATAGATAAACGTTGGAGAAAATATGGCTCCAAGAACAACTAAATCCCTTTCCTGTTTCCTAGATTCCATATTTTTGGTTTTAGATTCTTCAAAATATAAAAATTATGGTGTATCGGACATCTGAAGTTATATATACGAATTTTTCCCGAAGCAGAATTTACAGTATAATGTCTTGTCTGGTAAATATAAGAAGGAAGAAGTTGTAAATGTGGAAAATGCACAGAACGAAAGAAATATCACAGTTGCCTCTTTTCGAGGGGATCTCGTGTAATCCTCAATTTATCTTGCTTGCCAGAATTACCAAAACTTTAGGAAAATGGCAAATACAGAGTTTACGGTGCATCGAACACCTGAACTTATAAATACGAATAGTTTGGCTGAACAGAACAGAAGTTACTGTGTCTTTGTCTGGCAAGGATAAGAAGGTAAATATGTACAACCCAAGGCAGCAACAGAAATATTAGGATTTTTCCCTTCATTGATGGCTTACATAAACCTCAATTTATCTTGCTGACTAGAATCCAAATATATTAAACTTTTAGGCATTTCGAGGCTACAGTAAGCAATCAAATACTAATAAAAAATGTATTTTTAATTTTAAAAATAAATAAATCTTAAACTCTAAATTGTATCATTTTCGACTAAGATTATGGCAAAATTTACACTTATCATAATATGCAACAAATAATATTATCTTTTACTTAGAAAATTCTTTGCGGTTTTAGTACATTTCATTCTGTGAATGTGCCCTCTATTTCTGAAATATGTAAGACATTCTAAATATTAATTATTGCACTACAGAATCAACGTTGTAATTCTTTCTTTGTCAGGAATAAAGTCTAGTGTAATCAATACAACATGAACTAACTATGCTAAAAATATTTCAAAACCTTGTATAATGTGAATATATTTCTTTTTCGGTTTCAAAAAATTCAATTTAACTAACCTACATGAGGCTATTTTTAATCAGTATTTAGATGTAAAGCTTGCGAATAGGTCTAAACAATTTTGTGACGAAGAGAATTTCTAGTTGTGTGAAACTCTATAATAATTTTCTACTTTATAATAGTGTAATATAATCCTTTTAAATCAATAATTAAAAAAATAGCCTGCAAAATTGTGTGAAATAACTTGTACATATATTTCTCGACGGAAGAGGGTTGAGCCAAGCAAACACATACCGTGTAGCTCAAATCACACAAAAATAAATTGAAACATTGTTGGCGGGAATGCGAGTTGGCTTCTTTCGTTATTCGACTGTTAGTGATGTCATTCTTCTGACTAATTAGCGTCTTTTGACAATTCATGCTGTAACTTGTAAGAAAATAATTTAAGTTAAAGAAACATTTGTAAAAAATTTAAGTTAAATCATTTATTTATTTTTCGCAATGTAGTATAATAAAAATGTTTATATATATAGAATGTTTTTGAAACAGCGTATACTGGGACTTGTACGGGTGGTGACATTCTGTCCCTATGTTTATAGCGTTAGCATCACAGTCAGCACTATGAAGTCGTAGACGTTAGAACAGAGAGTTTTTCCTTCAGATCATTTTGAGAGAAATGGTGAATCAATTACTACGGTTTAGCTTGAGTTTCATTGCAGATTCAAAATCAAGCGTTCTTTCGCTTAATGCAATTTTACCTTGGGTTAATAATCCTGGTTTAAGAGATTCATGAATGAAAAAAAAAACACTTGGTAATCCACGTCTGGTGTGTACTCCAGTTTAGTTATATTAACGTCCCGTTTTTCAGAAGCAAGAGGGTATTTTGGGACGGATTTCGTAATTTTGAACCACGGTCAGATGATAAGGACGGCACCTGAAGCATCTCCGTCTCCAAACTTCTCCACCACACCAGTGGGAGGACGTTTGACCCATGTCAGATTTAACGTGTAGCATGTCCACAAACACGGCGGATCTTCGCGGAATCGGGTTTCTAACCTAAAGCCCTCCAGCCCGAAGCCGAGACCTTAACACTAAGCCACAGCTGCCTGTTGGGTACTACAGAAAATATGGAAAGGGTTAGAATTGCGACGTTACGAAGTCCACGCCGCTCTACTCGGATGCATGCTACAGAATTTCAAATCAGCATTCGTATTGTGAGGTATAGTTTGGGTGAAGTTTTACTTTTTCAACATTATAAGTTAATGGTTGTGCAGAGAGTGAAAGAAACAGATTATCCAAACAGGTCGTCCAAATTGACTGTTGGCTGTAGGAAGGAGTGGAACCGAATGTACGTAAACGTCTACTGCAATACATAAAAAATTAACATTTGCAAGATGTCTTTTCTGTATATGAATATTATTAAATGATATGTACAGAAAAGTCTACTGATAATTAAATGATATGCACAACGTACATGAATATCATTAAATGATATGTAATCACAAATATTAATATGTCAATATTTTTTCTCACGAAAACTAGTTATTTTATGATTATTTCCGAAAGATCCTATTCCTTTGTCTATCCATCTTTAATAGAAATCGATATTATTATGCTTCCTCACCATGGAAATTGTTTTCGAGTGCACCACACCAAAGAACATTGCTAGAATATCACTAAATGTATGGATTAGTTATTTATAAAATATTGTACTCTTGATTTTTTTAATTTCATTATATATTCATTCAAAAATATGCGGAAATAAAGACCATATACTTTTTAGAGTATACTGCCATCAATGATTTAAGAACAATAAAAATCCATATCAGTAAAAAATCTACATTCATATAAAAGCTATAAACATGCGTTAAACGTACATGTTTTGCTTGCGTATAATCCAGGAAGAGTTGAAATACTCGACAAAGAAAGTCTGCAGATTTCAGCTAGAAAGCAACAAAAGCGTGCTTAAAAAACAGAAACAAAAATCGCTTTCATATTTTCTTCTATTCAGAAATTACTCACGAATCCTTCTCCGCGAACTCCAAACTTTATTTATGTGATTCCTAGATAATAATGCCATTAGCACATAAGCAGATTAGGCACAGAAGTCGAAAGACCGAGATAAATTAAATGATGCAGAGAAACAAATTGAACATGACGAGTGCACAACACTAAACAGTCGCACATTCATCCACGGTAAGAGTACCGCAGGCGATCGTTGGATGTCTCTTCTAATGCTATAGTGAATCCAGAAAGATCATTTCGGCAGTTAACTTGAGCTTGGAAGGGGAAACTATTAGCTAGAAGGAAACAGGAGTCCTCTCACTTTGAAATGCCACATTGAAGAGCAGGGAAAATATCTTAAGATCCATTAAGCGGAAACAGAACGCTATGTTTTAGTTTTCAAAAGCGCAAGGATTTTGAGCTTGAATCTCACAGGAATGATTTGTGGTAGATATAGAGAGGCTTTTTTATAGTGTTGGAATGGCTGTTATTTAATCCTGTTTTACAATACATATTTATTTCTTACGTTTCTATAATCAAGTTGACTTTTATTGTTATTTATTTCAATCTTTCTTAATTTATATAATTTAGTTTTGCGTGTTGTAATTTTTTTAGTTAAATGCTATGTTTGTTACTCGTTTATTTATAAAGTTCATACGAAGATTAAAACCTGTTCTAATTTTAATAAGAACATTCCACGACCCGTTATGTTATATTTTTCATTAAAAAATCATTATCTAAAAGTGACGTGTGTATTATGATATAACTTGGGTGAAAATTTGATTATTTTAATGACGTCTGCTATTTTCTGTCATAATGACAAGCAACAAAAAATTGCTAAATTAATTAAAAATGCAAAATGTAGAATCATAAAAATATTAAAAATAAAATTCAATGTAAGTTGAAATGATGGGAAAAAAAGCATGGTTCTCGCATTTAAGTCGTCCTACTTAGTATTATTTTTTCATTTTAAGTAATGAGAATGCCTGAATAGCTGCATGATAATAACATTTTTACACAATTAAATCATAAGGCGATTAAAAGTGCCGCTTTTGTTCGATAAGCTACATTTGGTTTGCTTTTCAACCGCTCGATATCAAATTATTACACTAAGTTTAGAAACAAATCTTTAATAATGCAGCATTATTATTGCATACAATGAAGACTAAAAGTGGTAAACAATGTAAGTACCAAAAACAAATTCAAATACCGTTTTCCACATTAATGGTTCAAATAATCAAAGCTTTTTAATGCGATAAACGTGAAAAGTGCTTGATAGTCCTCTAAGTAGTTAAAAAGAGAGCGCAAAAATTTCGCTAGTGTGAATGTTTCTAAGGCTAGTGTTTTTAAGGCAGTTTTTTGCGATATCCCAACGTTTTCGCTTTTGGCACTTAAAACGTTTAGTGCTTGATTCATTGGCTTCGAGGACCATGGGGCTTTCATAACAAATCTGAGATCTTGATCAGCCGAATGCACGATTAAAACATAATTCCACCAAATGTTCGGGCATCGTAACCGAAGGACAATTTTTTAAAACTCGATTCTATGGAATAATTTGGCGTCGAGGGTGAAACGCCCTTCCGCTGGTGTCGTGTGAAAGTTTAAAGAAGGGATGGTGGCTCCGATGTCGTTCTCTTCACCTGACCACGGTTCAGAATTGCGAAGTCCAAAATTAGGCCTCTTATAGTTTCAAAACGGGAGCTCAATATAATTAAATTGAATTTAACACATTGTGCGCGGGATACGAACTAGATGCAAGCTCAAATAAAAAAGAAAAACCGTAACTGTGCTTGCTCTAGACAATGTTTATACTATAAAAGACTAAGTGGGCGTATTCTTCAGATATCTATTAACATATCCAACTTATCTAAAATAGTAAGTATGTCAAAGTCTTGAATTAAAATTTTGATCTCGGGTTATTCGAGAAAAACGTATTTTTACGTTTCCCGCTTCCAAAGTGTTAATACATCAAAGGTTCGCCAAATATGTGGGCCTTCAGTTAAATTCGCTTTGGATTAAACTCTGCTCGTTTGTTTGATACGGAAGCTTAGATTCCCTTATAAATCTTTATGGCGAAAGAGTTAATTACGGCCATGTTGCGCCAAATGGTAGTTTTCAGAGTGGATAAATAAATCAGGTATCGTGCTCATTATAAGATCACTGTTCAATTTTCTCCAACCTTAATATCCATGAGATTCGAATTATGACATAAAACGGTGAAGACAAATTTAAATATTTAGTTTTGAGATTATTTTGTTCTTTTCTTTTTAAACATTGCGTAATGATGCATATTAGCATCACTTATATTTCTAACTTACATCTTCATATCTTATTTATTTAATTCTGAATAATTTCATGATAAATAATTACAAACATTTGCTTGTTACATTTTAGAATTGAAATACAAATATTTTTACAAAAAAAATTAATTATGCAATTGCAGTATTTTGATTATTTAATTTTAATTTTAAACAAGTGTTTTAATAATTTCGTATTACTTACATTGATTATATATATGTGTGTAACTATGGTTTAAAATATAAGAAACGTAAGGTTGGAAATACACTACCCATCATATCGTTACTAGGTATCATGCAAATATCTGCGACAAACTCTACATACTTTTTTAAAATTTTCTTTGTAATTGGCTCTATGTAGTATGATAGTACGTATTTTGGAAACTTTATTATTTCTTGGTAGTTTGCTGTAGTCATACAGCTAATTCGATGTAGGAATAACGATTGATATTCGAGTATTGTCAATTTGGGTAACCGTTGAGTGCTAAACTATTTAGACTAAAAATTAGAGAAACATTTATTGAATCTTTGCTAATCGAAAATGGAGGTGATTGGGAGGAAAGTGACAGTAAAAAAGAAGTAAGACTATAAGAAGTGTAATATGATTTGATTGAAGATGTTGCAAAGAATTTGGAGACAGATGATCTAATAATGGTGTAATTATGAGAAACATGAAAAAAATATAGAATCAATTAAAGTCTTCTAGAAGAAAACAACAAAATACAGAAAAGAAAAAGGTAGATCTTGAAGCAAATGGCGAGGAGAATGTGGATGTCGCTGGTTGCATATGGATTCTGTCTTTAGCTTTAGGGTTCATTTTCTCCTCTGCTTCCGAGACGTTACCGAGTTTCAATGTGCTTTTGTTAATTTAGTCAATTCAAATAAAACTTCTAGGTGTACATTTGAGTTAGATTTAAGAATCGTGTTATAGTCAAGATTACAGTTATTGTCAGTATTTGTGTTACAGTCAAGAGCGTTATATCAGTATCAAAATCTACTGCATCATAAACTTTTCATAATAACAAATATTTGCGTCGTCAAATACCTATGATCTTTCATTGCTAAAAAAGTCATTGATGCATCTAAGATCATCTAACACCTAAAAATCTGTTATTACACGCATTATTTGCTTTTTTATTAGTATGCATTTGATGTTAGTCGTGATCAATTTCATATTACACTGAAAAAGTTTAAGTTAAAATGATATAAATCAAATCTTATAAAAAAGCAACTTGCATTCGATTTTAAAAACTGTAAGGATAATAGCCTGTATTTAGCAAAACACAAAACATTTAGCTCAATATGTTCAAAATCGGAAGATATTCATTTTTATAAATGACTATCAATAACATGTAAAAGCTATTATTCCGTATTTTTACGTTAAACAGCTCGGACTTTTAGGTGTTCCGTAATGTAATACAACATTAATTGCTTAAAACCCTTTAATGCTTAAACATTTTTAAACATTCCTAAAGAATAACTTATAGAAAATTACCATCTATGACTTCCAGACACTATTTTAAAATTCATATTTTAGCTTTTTATCAAAATGTATTGTAAATTGGTATGTGCTAGTTTGTGCTATAAATGTTTGAAAAAACTATCAACACCTTTGTCATTTAATAAAGTTTCATTTATAAATCGCATGTATTATTTTATTCTCCTATACTCTTTATTCCGCTTTAACTAAATAATACCATTTGTTGGAATATTTCCAAGAAAAATAGAACACATTTCAAGGTATATAAAAACAATATTTCACCACGGCTTTTCAAAGAAAAACCAATTTCCCAATTTCAATCGCTTTTGAATGAATATATTTTCCTCAGTTCTTTACTCTGAAAGTCACGGTTTATTGGGGAAAAAGTATTTCACTAAATAATTTACTGAGAATTGTTCTATTTCCATCGTGCCTCAGAATTTATTTCTTTCACTCTCCAAAAGACTTCACAGAAGTGAAGTTTTCTATATTTCTTCGCTTTCAATCCGTTGGTTATTGAACCAAAACTCACACAAAAGCTATATTTCTTAGAATATTGTTTATTTTAATGCCTTTTATTTTACATTTGAAATTAGCTCATTTTTGTCAAAATGCAATATAAATTCTAATAAAATGTTTCGGTATGGAGTTCCAGTTCCATTTGTATCAATTTTTGAATAGAATTACATTTTTTAACATTGAAATATCAAAACATTTTATCCAATATACGGAAAGGAAAGCTTTGTACATTTTTCTCGGCATTTATAGAGTCGTACATTGCATAAACAATACTGTAAATTATTGCTAAGAAAAATATTACATTAATTCAAACATTGGATTAAAGCAATATATTTTTTGCAGTTGAATGCATCATCATTAATGAATTATATATTTTCTAATATTTAGTTTGATATAGTCATTTACGAAATGGCTAGAAGGTGATATTGTACAGATTTTAAAAAGTGAATTTCAATATATCATAAACTTTTAGATTATAAATATCTATAATATTATTTATATTTACATAATCAGTGTTTCACATTTATATCCATACGATTTTTGATATTTTTCTATTAAATTTAAGTGATTTCATAACGGACATATAAAATTATTTCCTTACTACATTTTTGACTAGAATAAAAAATAATAAATTTTTTGATTAATTTTTCTGAAGTCTATGATTACATCCATTCCAATAAACTTTATTGAAAAACACAAGGTCGTGGGGTGAAAGGTGAAATTAGACGGATCACTATGTAAAATTTATCATTTTAATAATGTAGGAAATTGATCAATGTAAAATACTATTTCTACTAATTCCCTTTCTATATCAAAATAGATAAGTACTTAAGTGATAAAGATGTGCGTGCGTGAATGTGTGTGTGTGGGTCCTCTACAGGGCACACCGCTAGACCTAGAGCTGCGACATTTGGTACAAACATACTTTGATGAGTGGAAATGTGTACCTCGAAGCCCATTTTTTAAAATTTTAATTAATTCAAAATTAGGCAAAATTTCTGCATTTTTCCTTAATAACTTCCTAAAATATCACAAACATCATTTGTACATCATCTGAAAGTGCAAAAAATTACCTTTCCAATGATATCAATCAAATTTCCGTACAATGTTTTCTCGAATTTTAGAAAAATTTAAAAAATATTTTTTCGTAATTTACAACAATACTTTTCATTGTTGCAACGCAACTCAAACCAATTTCATTGGTTAAACAAATATTCAATTGCATATTCCTCTTTCATCGTTGTAATCCTAATACATTTCGCTTTCATATTTTATTTCATCAAGATTTTTGTAAAATCTGTAAACCAATCTCTCCGAGATATTATTTCGCTTACATTAAGAAACATAAGCTGAAAGGTTATGGTTGCTCTGCTTCCATTCTTTTTTCAACATATTTTAATCCAGCTAACACGCCGCTGGCCATAAAATGTGCTGCGTCTTTTTAATGTTGAAATCGAATGCATATTTTACAAGAGGAATAAGAAAATGAAGATAATGCCGACAACGTGGAATTAGGGGTTACTGGAGATGGTCAGTTATTTGACTCCATTAAGGACATTTATATAGACAATGAACAGAACAGGTATAAGGTCACTACTAGAACATGGGTTAAATATCTGCCACAATCTAAAGTTTAAAATTACGTTCTTAAGAGAACCATGAATATAATATGATGCAAGATTGAATTGTGATCATATTCCCTGAGAACAAACTGATCGCCGAAGGCGGCTAGTTAAAAATAAACGCAACTTGGATTAGTAGAGTGAAGTCCGAGTTTCAAAAAATGTGAGAGCTACAAGCAGCTCAACTGAGTTAAATTAGCAAGAACACCTAGAGTTACACACTGCTTTTTAAACTTTGCAGTGTCGTACAACGATTTACATTAGGGCGATTTGTGAGGTAAAGGCCGTTTGCTGGCATTTGTTAACTACCTGTAATGAAGCCAAAAGTTTGCAAGGTCATAGCGAGTTCAGCATCGCGGTAGCCTAGAGAAAGGATTTCGGATTCAGAACAGAACAGTTGTAATCCAAAACTCGATTTTATCAAAGATCCGTCATGTATAAGGTCTGATGCTCATTAAATCTATTGGTATGAAACGACTTTCAGCTGGTGTGCTGTGGAATATTAAAGAGGGTATATCGGCTCAGGTACCGTCCTTGATATCGGATCAAAATTAGGAAGCCTGTCCTAAACTAGCACTCCTGTTGCTTTATACATACTCATTCGCTTCATTAGCTGTTCTCTATTGGCCAAACTTCAAGGTTAAATTTAATAAAATGCTGTTCCTCGAGAGTGTGTTCCTTAGGGAATGTGTCGCTCAGAATGTACATAAGTATGCAAGGTGTGTCTATACAATGCATGGCCATTTTAGTACTAAACTAGATGAGGAATGAAACATTAACCGAAATATTTCAATTTCCGCTTATAACTACTTTATTTGCAAAAACTACGCTTGTTATACGTTCCTAAACATCCTCACATAAATGCACACTACTGGCCAAAAGTATTATTCTTAAAATGCGAAACATTTGGCGATCATTTGAATACTATGGCTCACAATCAGTTGTAGACAATCGTGAGACGTACAATCGTGGGAACTCACATTTTACAGTAAAGATTTTGTCACGAGAATAATTAAAGGACTATTCTAAATTGATGAAGAAGAAAATGATTTCGGCTAGCGGCGTTACACAGGAAGATGATAATGCTCTAAAACTTTCGTCAATCGTTTTGCTTTTTATGCACATTGCTTAGATGCATTTTCGGGAAAATATAAAGGCTTCTTTAAAAATCCCAAATTTTTTGCAGGTTTCTTGCCTATAACATGCTGAGTTTTCAGCCAAATTTTCAGGAAACTTACAGAATACTCGGCAATATGTTAGAGAAACATTGTATTCAAATTTGAAGTAACTACCTTGAATATTTGAGGAAATATAAGTATTTGTGGTAAATACATTTTAAGTGTGTATGCGTAAAACATAGCATAAATTTTATTTTATAATTTCGAAGCTAACTATCTAAGGCAGCTTATATAAAATTTCCAGTTGAATACCGTTAAGATTTAGGAAGTTGTAGGCATTGCAGCCAGCAGAATTTCTGTTGTTTTCTAAGAGAACCAAATTGATGAGGGGTTTTCCACAAATCATTATTTGTTTTACCTTGGATCTCTGAGTATTAATCGTCGAACCGCAATTTTAATTATGTACTTAATTTATAAGTTCAGTTGGATACTCAAGATATTCAAATTTTATAAAATTCAATATTGCTATTCCAAGATTCAAGTTTAAAAAATACTGGTTTGTGTCAAACCCCTTATCATTTTGTTTCGCTTAGAGAACAACGGAAATTCTGTTGGCTGCAATGCCTATAAGTTCCTAAATCTTAATAGCATTTAACTGGAATTTTTATATAAGTTGCCGTATGTATCTATCTGGCTTTGAAGTTATGAAAAAAATTACTCTGCGTTTCTCGCATGCGCAATAAAGCATTTACTAAAAATACTCAGATTTTATTTACTATTCAATGTATTTACGTCAAATTTTAATACAATGCTTTTCTAATATTTGTGTCGCGTATCCCGTGAGTTTCGCAAAATTTAACATAAAACTCTGCATGTTATGAGCAAAAAACATGCGAAACATTTTGGATGTTTTAAAGAAGCCTTTATATCTTCCCGAATATCCATACATTTTTATGAAAATGAATGTAAGCAATATTCATAAGAAGCAAAACGATTGATGGAAGTTTCAAAACGGTATCATCTTTTTGTGAAACTGGGTGAGCCCAAGTAATTTTATACTTCAACAATTCGAAGGCATTCCCCTAAATGTCCTCGTGATAAAATCTTGCAGAATTTTTGAAGTAGTAGTAGTATTGTATGTAGGGATCTATAATAAAGTTATGTATATAGTAGATATAATTCTTCATTTTCAAACCATTGCAATTTCATGAAATTTTAATATTCCAAAATCAAAGGAGTTGCTGTATTCAAATTAATATCTACTTAAAGCTTTACAGAAACAATAAGCTTTTGTATTATTTTCCACAGAATATACACGATACATCTGAAAAATAAACTTAACCATACAGTAAATCACAAAGTGACTCTGAACATAATAATTTTCAGGAATTTTCAAGCACTCAGTCAGACTTTTTACAAATGCAAAGAAAATGTATAAAATGCCAATGAAGTTTCGTTAATGCTTGGTATCTAAAAAATGTCGCGAGCTTTTGGATATTAATTTACAATTTATAAGGTTTCTCTGATATCCGATATGAAAAAGATTGCTTTTGTCATACTTCATTATCTGCATTAGTTATTTAATGGAATTCTATCAATTTTCTGTGCTATTTTTGAGAGCATCGATCCACATGAACTGCATTCCACGAGGAATTTCAAAGCATTTTTCTCTCCAATAAGCAGGAAATGAACAGTGCATGCAGGCAGAAAAATTTGAAAACATTCTTGTAATCAGAAGAGGAATCTATGAATTTTAAAATGAAAGCAAATATATCATTTGGTTTGAAAAAGAACTTCGTGTATATCAGAACTCTGCATTGAATTTATATAGGGATCATCTACATATCTATTTTTGAGTCATTTATGAAACCCTTATTTTATTTGTGTCCGTTGCATTTGTGTATTTCGGTGTCCTTGTGTATTTTTGTGATAATCCTTCCCTTTTTTTAGAACAATTTTATGAACTGTGAAACCTTCCAAAGTAATTTTTTATTCGAATAATAATTACCGAAGATATAAAAGAAAGAATATAACACTATCTAAAATCAAATGTCTGAATAAAATACAGATCGTCAAAGAAAACTCCTCCTCCACAAATACCTCTTCTTTTGATAAAGATATTAAAACAAATTAAAGAAAATTAAAACTGTGATAGAGGTTTAAATACAATAAGATAAACAATAAATGAATGAAAAAGAACGAGGAAGTAGAAGATCCGATAGAGGATTTTTTCAGAGGTCGCCATCCATCCAGATTCAAAATTAGAATAGGTTTTCTGTCGAGGGTAAACGATTTTAATGTCAAATAATTTTCCTCTGTGGCCTGAACCTATTCTGGATAAAATTGGAAACAAAATAAGGAAGGAAAACATTTATCCAAGCAGAAGAAATTCAAAAAAATATTTTTAACAAAATCTGAAAAAGATCCAATATCAACCTTTTCTCTTGATAAAGGTTGACAATGGATCTTTTCAAAGCGACATCAGGTTATTAAAGTATAGTGATATATTTAAATATTTCATAATACAAATTTCTATCTTTATTCTTAATTCACTAATTAATAATAAAATAAATAATAATTAAATATATAATAATTAATAAATCCTTTGATCCTAAAACCTTTCAAAAGAACGATTATTCTACTGAGCAATAACATACAGTCTAGCAGCAAGATTTTGAAACTATAAGTAAATCAATTGCATGACACAGTTGTACTATGGATATATCTATTATCTTATATTTGTATATATTATTTACAGGAGAAAAATAAATAAAAAATACGAAATAACTGTGATGCTTTCTGTAAATATGTTTCCGTTCTCAGCAAAGAATTTATCATCAGAGCTTAGGTATACCTCTTTGGATGAAAGCAAAAATTTTATAAGACTATTTCCATAATGTTTTTTAATCTGTTTTTATCTATTTTTTCTTTTTATTTTACTCTCCTTTGTTAATAAGTCTTTTCTTGGAAGTATGAGCAAAAAAGTTGAGATTCTTTGCGTAAAACTAATTTCATTCAAGTAATTCTAAAATCTAAAGTGTTATTACAGCGTCATAGCTATTAATTTAAAGCGATATCTGAAGTATGACTTACCTTTTCGTTTTGCTTGGGCGATGTTTTCTTTGAAAGAAAGTTTTAATGAAATTTTGAGAAGACTCCTTGAAAAGGAAAATGGAGGCTCTAACACAATACAACTAATAAAAAAACACTACAATTTCACCTACCGATGATAATTGCAAATATTTGATAAATCTATTCGTATCAACATTTAACTCCATTTTAGATATTATTGTTCTATTATTCACCACTCAATTATTTAATTGAAATCCATGTCTTTTTTTCAACGGGGGATTATCAGCAATTCTTAAACCGTTGAGCTAGAAGATGTCTTTGAAGAAACAGCATCTTGTAAAAGTTTTTATGAGTAAAAATCTTTAAGAATTAGTAATTAGATGCTTAAATTCCCATTAATTCCAAATTTTAGGGGCATGATGTCCTGGGGTCAGAACCTCGCACTAGAGAACATAGAATTGAGAGGCATATTTCTACCGATGATCTGCTATCTATGTGGTTTTCGCGTACCTTAAATCTGTCGCAATCTGTCTAATGTCCTCTAGTTGGTACAGAGTAGAAGCTACGGAAATGGGGTACCGCCTCAGGTGTGGTGATCGTTGTCTGACCAAGTGTCAAAATTGCAAGATCCTATCCCAAATAGTCTTCATGTAGCTTCGAAAAGGGGCATTTATAGAATAATTCATTCAATTCCAACCCATTTTTATTATCGCAAAGGAATCGAGCAATTCTTGAAATCATCTTATTGCCATTTCTTAACCATTTTTCGTATTTATATATAACTATATTTGAATTAAGAAATGGCATACAAATTAGATGTTATGGAAGCTTCTAGGATATGGAAATGTTTTTTCATTTATTCGACTTGAGGTTGAACATCGTTTTAAATTATTTAATCAGCATATCACTGTCGTTTACCCCTATACAGTTGACGTTGCCAACTTAAATCTTTAGCAAAAAATGACCATTAACTACTTGATTGCTTAATTATTTTGTTATATAATTAGATTAAACAATCTGTTTGAGCATTTTATGCCCTTTAGATTCAACTAAAAGTCCATAGAATGCTTAATATGTACTCCAAGTAGTTTTTGTTTCAAACTATAACATCTGTGAATAACTCGATTTTAGGTGGTAGGTTTAAAAATACTATAATTCTATACACAAATGATAAACGGGCAAATCAGTTATTTGGTTAATCTGAAGTCAAATTCTCTAGTCATTTAGTTGAAGTTGCGTTTCTCGAAACAAGCTGCACAATCAGGACATCACTAACACAATATATTGAAAGCAAAGTACTACTAGAAAACCTTTTATTAAATCTAAATTTGTTTGCGTGGCCTTTAGTTCGAACAGTGGTTTCCATTCATTTCTTTTTATATTAACTTTATTATTATTTTATATAACTCAGTCTATGCCGAACTTATTTTGCGAGTATAAACACATTTGTTCTACGAGACTCGTTCAGAAAGAAAGCTTCCCAACATGCCAACTGATGGAAAATTGCGTATTGCGGAAGGAGCATGCATAAAAGATTCAGGACGTGACTATCATATGCGAAAGTTGACATTCTCGATCGTCGAATTACTTGAGTTGTAGCAGAAGAAAATGTCGCTTCTTATTCTTTCTCCCGTAAACTGCAAGGAGAGATCTATAAAAAATGAGGTGAATTTTGGGCGGCCGTCATGAGCAAGCCACAGATAAAATTAATTTTTAGACGTATGTCAAAAAATCCACGGTAAGGTGCGTAATGAAAGGTCATTCCTCAATATTGAAGACCATGTGGAGCTGGTAAGACAGCGCGTTGTGAAAAACAGTTGCTTATTGATTTTGGAATTTAGAAGACATTGCACACATATATGTCGATCCTTGTTATCCGATACTGTAACGAAGTAACTGTTATTAAGTAAATTATGTGGTAGAGGGTGCCGAAGATTCTGACGCTCAAAAAAATCAATATTCATACACAGTACTCTAAATCAGATGACTAACTTCTACGATACACTGCTACAAAAGTTGACCCAGTTGTATAACAAATCTTTGGATTCCTTTTGTAAATCTTTTGGAAAGTATTCCAATGATAGCCGTATCTGTTCGAATGACGTTTTTATATAAATATTTCTTACTGTTTAGAGTCATAGAGAAACTAGTTTTCTGTCAAACCATAGTATGCTGTAAAAAACATTTTTCAAGCTGATTTTCGCAGAGTTATTGATTTGTTATATTAATTACTCTTTCGGTAGTCACACGAAGTGCGGACCTTCTTCTTTTGAGCAATATTCAGATGAAGAGGAAGATATCTTATTCCACTCCCCTCTCTTCCAAAATACACACCACACCAACGCAACGACGCTTGCCATTCGCCGACAGAGTTAACATACGTCATGTTTACATACACGTCCATTTTTCATAAAACCGTGTTTCGAACATGTGAACCTTAAACCCGAAGTAGAGACACATCACAATGCCGCCCTGTTTAGTTTTGCAGAAAACATGCCATCTATCTTCCTTTCTCTCTTAATTTCCTAGAATATTTATTATTGCATATTGTGCAATAAAAACATGTCAGCATAAAAAATAGAATCTTTACAGCATCCTAATATTAAATACTAGAATTTAAAAGGTCATTATAAAATATTTCTTTCTCTGTATTTAAGAACAGTATTATTATTTTGTCATATCATATCTTTCACATATATTTCCGTTGAAATTCCAATGAATAGTCATTGCCTGATGGGCAAATGTTGCCCTTTCTAGGTTTACTGGTGCATTCAGCAACACATATTTTCAAACTTATTTTCGTAAGTTTCGTCTGATTCATTCATATTTAATTCATATTTTTATGGAATTGAAAAGAGCTGTTTGATGTTACAGATGAAAGGATATATACTATATTACCATTTAGTTTATAATTTTCATCAAACTTATGGGATATAACTTCATGTATATTGCTCTATCAAGCGAATACTTTTACTCATAATAGTTAATATATTTCACTTTTTCTGTGATGTCAACAAGTACTCTATTTCTTTACTTACATGAAATAAATGATATTTAGAGGCACAAGAAATCCAAAATTGCTATGAGCTTCTTAAAAAGTATTTTTTCAGACTCTTATCTTTTTCTCGACATCACTAATTTGTTCTCGGACAGTTTTATTACCTTGCATTTCTCAATTTTTATGAATGCATGGTGCTAAAAAAATTACTTTAAGGAAACTCTTGAATTGAAAGGAATGAATAGAGGAGAAGATTCTTCAGGTATTTTCATCTCTCCATAGAAATGAATTATACCGTCTTCTAAAGAAGAAGCAAGAAAACGCAAGTTATAAATATTCGTGAAAGTATATATAAGAATTTCATTTTATCTACATTTAAAAATATGAATGCTCGCAAAAAACTCTTGAAAACATTGAAAAGCAGTGATGCGTAAGTTCTGAGATAAAAATAAGTAGCTTATTGCTGCAAAGTGATGTAAATAGGAACACCGAGAAAGCAACTTCGTTATTATTAGCGTGTTCAACAAAAATTGTTTCGTTCACCTATACCTTTTTCTGGTGATTTTTTTAATATTTTAACTAACATTTATTCCTTCTTCTTAGATCATAAATTCAGCTTAAAACTACTACTAAAACTACTGTAATATTTAGGTTAGTTTTTAATAGGACATTTCTTCCTTTCTTTGGCGTAAGGCAATAACGTTTAATATCAAATATCGATTTTCTGGGATTTATTTCGTTTAAAAAATGCTTTCATGATTTATGTTTTTTGTCGTTTAAATATATTGTATGTATGCAAGTCTATTTTACATATAAATTCTTTTTAAAGAAAAGAAAAATTTCGAACTTAAAAATTTTGTAACGGAAATCAATCTTAACTCTGTTTTTTGAGCATAGCTATCAGAATTTTATTAATTTATTTTACTTTTTTAAATTAGCTTCTACTTAATTACTATACAGAGAAATTAAGAAGTCCGTAACAACTTTCAAAATCAATAATCTATACGCGAATGAAGATGGAAAGATGTCGTTTATACAGGGGGGGAATGAAGCAGGATCTTTTTTTGTGACGAAACCAGTATTTAGCAGAAACATAATTTAGCAGTTGAACCACCAGATGGTTCTGCATTTGTCGGAACATAATATCATAAAACATTGGTCCGAGTAAAAGCTTACAAACGCTCAGTGCATCGTCATCATCCAAGAGTGCAAGAAGTATTTTTGTTACTGATTCTCTCCTACAATCAGAAATGGTGCTTAATGCTGCAAAAAATGTGGTTCCTTTTCTGATAACTGTACCCCTAAATAGAGGACGATACATTGAACATTTGTAAGCCGTTAGTTCGACAAATGTCTCATCCTATATAATGTATCTCTCCACCAAATCCAGAAACATTCGATGGTTTAACTTGTAAATTATGTTACTGATAAATACTGTCTTTGTGGAAAAAGAAATCTGGTTTCAATTCCATCCTTTCTGTAAAAACAGTATCTTTCCATCTTCATTCGTTGATAATTATTGATTTTTAAAGTTGCTTTGGACTTCTGAATCCCTTTGTGTATTTATTTACAATTTTCAAATAGATTTGACTATTACTTGCACTTTTAGTAAAAGATGATAATACGAAATACTAGGTTAGTTAAAGATTCTAGCATTCAAACTATAAATAGTAGTTCCAAAACTCAGAATAATAGTAATTAATCTCCTTCCTATGTTTAAGAAAAGTCAATACAGTGGAAAATTTTTAATGCTTGACATCTGTAAAATCTGTTTTGCATTTAATCTTCGCAAACGTTAAAGTGTTTTCAAAATGACTTGAGAAATCATGTGTATGGAAATGTTTTCAATCAGTCAAGTGTCATTACTTTAAAATATTTGTATTTGTGCTCGTTATCCATATTTGCATTAATTTGGAATCTTGCCGAATTTGCCATCAATAACTACTGCTTCTTTAATGTTTTCAAATGTTGGCTTTTCTCCTATTTTTATTCACCCAAATAATAGAATCGTTAATTTTTAAGTTAGTAGGATCGGCATTAGTTCCTTATCGTTCTTTTAATGATTATTATTGAAGTAATGCATTTAACATTTAAAAAGATTCTGATGCAATGGATGTTACAATGATATAATAATTTAGTCTGGGAATAAAACAAAATTCCTACCCGTTTGGAGGATAAAAACTAACTGGTAAACTAAGAAACGTGAATGTCTTAAATGTGATTTTAAGAGTTTCACAAACAAATCTCGTTATCTGAAAAATAATTCAATAAAAGTACAGCAAGATTAACATATTCCTGAGGGGTTTTATTTACTATAGACATGCAAAGAATGTTTACTGTAGATTTTGCTTCTCAAATCGCTTGCATATTATATAAAATTAATATCAACAATCGAAACAAAATAAAAGGTATAAATTTCATATGATGTTTTTATATTTTTGAATATATATTAATGTGTGCTATTTTAGCACTTCAAGAAAATTGCCAGGCTTTTATTGTTAATAAATAGAAATAACACTGCAATATTTTTTCTTATTTCTTGCACTGTTAGCTTTGATGAAGAATGTTGTTCTTGTCAGAACATTTTTATTTGTTTTACAATGCATTTAATTGCTTCCATTTGGCATTTCCTGTTGACTTCTGGGAGGATACTTAATGCTAAATGATAGGAAGTCTAGATTATAAACACTTGGACATTTCTGCTCTATTTCCACTCTCATATATTTGTTAACTAAACTGTTTCTCATTTATAATCTGAATTCTTTATTTACCAATATTTATGAACCCTCTAAGTGCCCAATTATTATTTTTTTGTGTTTAACTTTAAAGTTTGAAAACTTAGCTTGTGTGTGTGAATAAACCAAAATTTTGGTACTTAATCAAATTGCTGAAATGTTAGGAAAATTTTATCCTTTCAATATTTAGAAAATATACAACTAACTACGAACTATCTACTTTTGAACTGAAAATGAAAAACTTAATAAACCTGTTCGGTAGCTTATAATATACGATAAATTATTTCTATAAGCGTCAAGAAATCATCCAATACTTTATTTCTGTTCAGTCACTCAAGAATAAAACATTAAATCATTTGTGTACGACTAGGTCTGCTGTGACCTGGTAACGGAGTCTCAGGATAAGTGCCAAAGCATCGCTGGTTCGACATCTGATGCCACCAATGATAAAATTTCTGAAATTTTCGACAACTGATGTCAACAATGATTAAAATTCTGAAAATTTCAGGAATTGATGCCACCAATAACGACATTTCTGAAATGTTAGGTATATTTTATCCTTAGAATTCTCAGAAAATATACATCTAACTAAGAATTATATGCTTTTGAACTGAAAATGAAACACAGAAAAGGCCGGTTCGACCACTTATAATATACGATAAATTATTTCTCTAAGCATCAAGAAAACAGTTAATACTTTATTTCTGCTCAGTTGTGCAAGAATGAATTGTTAAATCATTTTCCTACGACCAGGTCTGCTGTGGCCGGGTGTCAGAGTCTTAGGTTTTGCTTCAAGGTAGAGCTGGGTCGACAACTGATACCACCAATCATGAAATTTTCGTAAGCTGATGCCACCAATTATGAAATTTCTAAAATTTTCAACAACTGATGCCAGTAATGATGAAATTTCTGACATTTTTGACAACTACCACAGAAGATGAAATTCCTGAAAATTTAGATCTCATACCTCCACATTAAAGCTCATACCACCACATTAACACTAATACCACCAATGATGAAATTTGTGAAATGTTAGGAATATTTTATCCTCAGAATTTTCAGAAAAAATCCATTTAACTACGAGTTATCTGCTTTTGAACTGAAAATGAAAAACAGAAAATGTCGGTTCGGCCACTTTTAATATAAGATAAATTATTTCTCCAGGCGTGAAGAAATCGTTCAATACTTTATTTCTTTTAAGTCATGCGAGAATGAAGTATTAAATCATTTCTCTACGACAAGGTCTGAGATGGCCTGGTGACAGACATTTCAAGTTTAGCGGCAAGGCATCGCTGGTTCAGCAACTGATACCATCAAAGATCTCCTAGATTCTGATGAGCATTAAATCTGCATTTAAGGCTTGAAATTCCCAAATGTTGATACGGTGTAGAAATTTAAAGAGTGGATTGCCGATTCAAGATCTTCATCATGTGACCACCATTCAATATTATGAGATCTGCCTCGATCAGCGGAGCGTTAATCTAACAATATCATTCATTGGACTATTAAAAATCTGAATAGGTATGTAGTCTAAAATTTTTTTCATCGAACCAGAAATACGAACTCTGCTTTTTCTGTTACGAAAGAGCTTTGCCTTCAGCGAGAATACAAGTTTTAAATAATAAAAGTATTTTTTTAAACTAAACTTTTATTAGTATATTAAAAGGTAGGAAATTATTTTTATCAAAAATCTGGAGGTAGAAACTAATTGTAAAAGCATGAGGCGCCGATGGGAATACTCTATTTAAATTGGAATCTTAGTCACATTTATAATATATTTTAAATATATTCCTTGTGACTTATTTTTCGTATAGTATTATTTTCAGCGCTTCACGTTTTAATGATTTTGTTTTAGCCTCCAAATTTGTAATAAAAAGTTCATTCCACTTTTAATAAGCTATTAAAATCGTATCTTTAAAATCATTTTTTCTTTTTCTATTTCTTATTGTTAGCCTTTAATATATTTCTTCAATTATTATTATAAAGGTTATGGAAACTTGTCATCATATTTTTCTCAAATTCCCCAGTAGTTGGAGTTTTTCACACTCAATCAATGATTTAATTCATATGAATCGATTAACTAATAATCACGCTTTCAAAAATTTAAATATTGTTTTGTCATCGGGTACGCTGTACTGTATAACTGTACAGAATTTCGGAACTCTTGTAATAAGAAAGTGAATGAAAATTCGTTTATTCAATTCCATCCTTATAAATATGAAAGAAGTTAAATAAAACCGTGCCAAATATAAACCGCTTTTGAATACGACCATGTATGAGCTTCAAAAAGTTCATTATCTGTCCCTCTTCTGTTATAAAATTCACATAGTACAGCAGTGTCTTATTGACCAAATTTACGACTTCTTTTGTAATTTGTAAAACCAAATTACAGATGATAACAAACGAACGCGATAATTTATTACTTTTACCAACGGTATAATATATATACAGGGTTCCCACTTAAAAAAGGGCCACCACTTCTTAACTTCAGAACGACGGCAACTATAGTCATGAAAGTAGTGCCTAGATATAGTAAAATGTATATGCGCTATGCGATGAGACCCCTTGCAGCTCCACCTGGTAGCAAACTCCGGAGTTAGCGTTCCTAGCTCGAAAACGGTAGAAAATAAGGGGAAAATGTTAATTACAAAGTTGTAGAGCGTTATCGATTTAGTACAAAAAGACACCTTGAACACACATTAATACAAAGAATAGAACGCTTAAAATGCATATTTGTTTGTTCACATTTTCCAAAATTTTAACATCACAAGACATGGACAAAAGAAGAAAATGTTATTTTTTGGACAAAAAAATGAGCCCATTATACTTTATCCTGTGGAAATAACTCAAACAGCAGGTGTATGTGACCTTTCCGCCAACATTGCAGGACTTTCGATGACGTATTACTGCTGCTTGTGCTAGCGCACCTAACTATATGCTAAACCGTGTGCAAAGTGAAATTCAAACAAGGGCTCGTATCTGTATTGTAGATGACGGAGAGAACTTTGGACAACGAAAATTAAGGTTTCTTGTGATAACTAATTGTTTTTTTAAACCATTTTGTGACATCACAATTTCAGAAATCGAGAATAATCAAATGAGCATTTTGAGCATTCTGTTCTTAGTATTAATATGCCCAAGGCGTCTTTATGTACTAAATTAATAACGCTCTACAACTTTGTAATGGACAATTTTCCACTATTTTTTACCGCTTTCGAGATAGGAACGCTACCTCTGGAGTTTGCCACCAGGTGGCGCTGTAAGGGGTCTCATCGCATAGACATTTTACTATATATAGACACTATTTTCATGACAATAGTTGCCGTCGTTCTGAAGTTAAGAGGGGGTAGTTTTTATTTAAGTGGGCGCCCTGTATAATACAGTGTGCCCGCTAAAGTCCGTTGTCACCCAAATAATTTCTGAACGGCAAGAGCTATAGTCATAAAAGGGGGGTCTAGGTATAGTAAAGTTGTCATGCGCTACGCAAGAAAACCAGTTACAACGCCACCTGGCGGCAAAATTCGGAGTTAGCGTTCTTATCTCAAAAAAGGTACGATATACGGGAAAAAAGTCAATTACAAAGATGTTCAGCATCATTGATTTAGTAAGAGAAGACATCTTCCGTATAGTAATGTTAAAAATAGAAGGCGTTAAAAGCATATTTGTTTGGTTCCCAACTCTCAAAACATAACGCGGAAGAAAAGGGAAAAGGAAGGACGTAATATGCGATTTTCTAGAGGATTTGCTGTTGAGTGACCTCCGGAATGTGTGGTTCCAACACGACGGCGCCCCTACGCACAAGGTATCAAGTGTCCAACAGTGCATTCGGGACACATTCCAGCAACAAGTCATCGGGTATGATGGTTGCGTAGAATGGTCTCCACGTTCACCTGACCTGAACCCATTGGACTTTTTTCTGTGGGGATACATCAAACAGCGAGTGTATGCAACCCCTCCACAAACATTTCAGGAACTTCGAAACCGTATTACGGATGCTTGTGCCAGCGTGTCACCTGCCATGTAGTACAATGTGCAGCGGGAACTGCAGTCCCGTGTTCAGATGTGTATTGTTGCTGAAAGGCACCATTTTGAGCATGACAGATAGATGAGCCTCATTTCCGGCAAGTGCAGTTTTGTTCAACGCGATCAAACAAATGTGCGTTTTGTGCTTTTCATTTGTATCATTTTTGTGCGCAAAATGTTTTTCTGTAATAAATCGATGATGCTGAACAACTTTGTAATTGACTTTTCCCCCGTATTTCGTACCGTTTTTGAGATAAGAACATTAACTCCGAATTTTGCCGAAAGTTGGCATTGTAAGCGGTTTCCTTGCTTAGCGCATGGCAACTTTACTATACCTAGACTCCACTATGACTATAGCTCTTGCCGTGCAGAAATTATTGGGGTGACAACGGACTTTAGCGGGCACACTGTATATAATATAGATTATTTAATAACTACAGAACTTTTAAAATATATACGCTAAAAAATAAGCGACATGATCTTAACTTCACGATTCTCGGCTTCTTCTAACCATTATCTGGAATTATGCACAGTAAGAAATTGATTTAAAGAAACTAATCCCCCCCCCAAAAAAAACTGCAAAATGCTACCATCAAGACTCATTAAAATTTGAACTTACTCTTGGTTGCACAGAATGCTAATAATCTCTCCCTCTTTTACGTAATAAATAAACTCTCTAACAGTTTCTTTTAACACTGATATTAAGTGCGAACACATTGGAAAAACTAATCCATAAAAAGCAAATTATTTGCACTGTACTTTACACACAAATACAAAAATAACGTTGTAAGATGATTACACATTACGCTCACCCGAAATCATTTTTCTCCATGTTTCTTCGACTGGATATTGCTTTTACTACACTTCCCTAGAGTAAAGGATGTTTTTTTTAGGCACTTAGTTTCTATGAAGGTTTGTTAGTTTATTCACTTACTTCTAGTTAGAATGACGGGACAGACAGCTTTTAGGAACAGTGCATTATTCGAAAGGAAGTGATTATAGTTGTTCATTATACTAAAACTACAGTTTTTGTTTTCTTGTTGAAGTCCGAAGTTCCATAACTGCTATTAAATATTTTTTACTATGCTAACTCATATACATAACTCATTTTCTTTAAAACTAAATGCCATATATATTCCATCAATAGCTGCAACTGATAGTACTTACATGCAGACAGTTTTTTTTCCTTCTGCTAGTTCCCTGAAAATGTCTCGATATAAAAAAATGTCATTACATCCAAAAAGGTTTTAGATGTTATTATTTTTTTCTTTAAAAACAATGATAGTTTCACGTTATTACCCTGCACTGAAAAATTCAATTAAGCTAATTAGAATTCAATATAATTTGTGATTGCTATAATGAAACTTATCACATCGATGAAATTCAAATTTTTAGGTTATAACACATTGATGACACTATATTGTAAAAGATATATTGTCTTAATTCCTGTGTCTTTTAAGTCACCTAATAAAATTAATTTTAAGTCGTATAATTAAAGTTACTGCATGAGTTTAAGAAAGACACTAGTGCGTAAAAATTGAGGATCCAAAGACATGTGCGAAGTACATCAAAATTCAAATGACATTATTTTAATTGAGTTACATATTCCAAAGGGAGATATTTTTTTAGATTAAAAATATTTAATTAAAGGATTATAATGAAAATGTTTTTGAGTTATTCATGTGGCAACACCCAAGTTTGCGCCCATGATCGCAAACAAACCGATGGTAAAGACAATATAACTTTTGAGAGCTTTAATGAAAACAATTTTGGAATTGCGTTTCATTTTAGAATAGTAAAGAGAAGAAAAAGTAAAAAGTATCAACACCTCCTGTTCTTACTTTACTCATTTATCCCTCCTATTTTTCTCAACATAAACCAGCTGTTTTTCTCCATATATATCAAATAACAGCTAACCAGATGCATTGAAGCTTTAGATTAGTTAAGCTATACTAAGTCTCGTTTAAAAACAACTCGAGGGCTATTTTGGGGCGGACCTCGTAATTCTGAACAACTGTCAGATGACAAGGGTGACACCTGAGAAACCCCTCCAAACTTCTGAGCCACACCAAATGGAGGACGTTTGCCCCCCTGCGTGCGATTTGACGTGCAACAGGCCCTAATACAGGGCAGATCTTCTGTGGAATCGGGTCTCGAACTTGGATCTCTCCGGCCCCGAAGCCGAGACCTTACCGCTAGGCCGCCGCGGCCCAAGACGTAGGGAAGCAAATCCTTATTTCTGTGGTAAAATGTCAAAATATAACCATAATTAAATGTGGATAACTTTGCGTCATCATTCGCGTTAGTTTTTATTGTCTTTTACTGGATTTCATTTTATTTGAAATAATCAATTTTAAATTTAAACCGACAATGATAAATAAAGGCATTTTATGACCAATGTACCAATTATAATGACAAATAGTTTATTAACACTTATATTTATTTTTCATGTATTTCTATCTCATATGAAGTATTCTTTAACTGTTATTATAAGTGTTGATAAATTAAATTAAAATTAGCTTTGAAGAAACTAGTGGTATCCTTGTCCCGCATATCCCACAATGATTTCAAAATTTTCAATGCGATACTGAAAATTCAAATTTTCATTATCAGTATCGACTTCTCCATAATAACATCTTTTACATTGGCAATATTTACGTACTTAACGATTGCTGTTGCCTCAGAAATTAACGCCTTTGCAAACTGTTACATGTCTGACCCGTCCAACGAATTGCAGAATTTTTGGTATTTAAATATCTACTGTTGATAAAAACGAATGTCTGTGGGCGTCGGCGCTCTACAGGGCTCATCTTTGGATATAGTAATACCAAATTTGGTCCATATATTCTTTGTAAGATGGGAATATGCACCTTGAGGCAAATTTTTTGAGATTTTAATTAATTAAAATTACGCAAGATTCTAAAATTTTTCTACGATAAATTCCAAAACATAAACAAAAACATCATTTTAAATTTCAAAATATCTTTTCAGTGATACTAATTCCGTTGTCGTGCAATTTTTTCCCAAAATTTTAACAATTTTTTGAAAATATTCTTGAATTCACTTTGCAACAATACTTTTCAATTTTGAAATGGAATTTATATAATTTCCACTGTTAAGTTTGAGTGAAATGTTTATTCCTTTGTCATTAATTCAAAAGCGTTTTTTATTTTTATTTTGAATCAGCATTCCACGTACACATTGAGTAATGGAAACGTTTTTTACCCACTGGATTTTACAACTAAAAACAAATTTGTGTTATCGGTCTTGAAATGGGAATTTTCTTTTCTTTTTAAAATTGTCTAGATCACATAAAAGAAAAAAAATTAACTAACTGTATAGAATTTCATGTACTTGATAAGATTAGAAGCACTCTGTTGAGGAAAATATTAAGAATAAGCTGCGCTTAAGATATTTAATTGAAATTAAGCAACAATATTAGTGAGAATACTGTTGCCCTGATTTTTTCCCTGAATTGGTTGCATTCCCTGCATTGTAATTGCTCTGAATTGATTGTTCCTTATCGCCAGGAACAACCAATTTTCCTGGTCAGTGGCGAATCCAGGATTAACTGGATAGTAGTGAAGCTGAGGTCATAAAAATTTTGTATCGTCGTGACGAATGTCAAGCCTCATGGCTTATGCAAAACACTTTAATTTTAGAGACTTTACTCACCTGACAATAAGAATCATAAAAAATACTATAATACTTTCGATAATTTCATGAAAAACACAATGAATACCTAGCCAAAAAAATGTTTTCGTACAAGTATAAGTGGAATGACTATAAAAGTGGGAAAATTTTCGAGCCTGTCAAGCCAGAAAGAAATGCTGTCACGTTTTTTTTAAAGGGAAATTAAACAGACAGTTACAGTGGTTTTAAATGAAATCAAGAATTCTAGTTTAGCCCTGGGGAGTATGCAGACCCATAGAGCCCCCCTGGATTCGCCACTGTTACTGGTGAACCAGCTGGTCACCAAAGACAACTAGTATGTTATAAAGTCAAAGTAGCAATTCTTTCAAAGAACAAAAATTACTTGGACGCATTTAATTTTCTCAGATGTCCTTATATTCGTTTATGGATTGAATAAGAATAAATATACTAAATAGGATGTGCCATCTAATTGTGGAGTTAAATAAATTCGTAAATTAAGTGGTTAACGTCAACCTCTTGTGGTTAAGATTGGTCAATCACTCGTTTTTTCTATAAGTAAATAAACAAAAAGTTTCTGCAATAGCGTATGTGTACAAATGCCACGTCATTGGCAAGAGTGTGAAGCAGAAGAGGAAAACACTTATCAGACAAAAATTTGTTCTTATAATGGACAGATATTTTATAAATTTTTAAATGATGAAGATGTGCTACACTTTTTAATTCTTTTAAAATCAGAGATAAGGTTTAATTTCCTTTATGTTAATCAAAATATTTCTAAAATGCATAATTTACCATACCTACCAACAATCACATATAATTCCAAAAATTGTATATAACGAAGAGAAGAACTATTGATAAAAATGGAGTTCTCAAAGTGTATCTTCATCCATTCATTTCGATTAAATTGCTTTCAGTTTTATATTTCACACATAGTAAAATCTGTCTCCAAACGCCTCCTACACACAATAAAAGTCATTATTATAATTTGAAGTTAAGAAATACCTTACTAAGAAAGAATTTTGTCTATTTAAAGATCCGTCATACCTAATGCATCATAATTATTTTAAAGGGTATTGTGGCTATCAGGAATTTCTTATATCAGAAATTATCAAATTAGTTTTCTTCGCTTTTTGTTGCCAACCAATTTTGGATGATTAAGATCAAGATGTTATTTCAAAATCTAGTTATCTGACACTTGTTTCATTTTTCACATCTAAGAGGTTGGTATCAAAATGTCTTAATTATTTTCCTCCTTCCATTCCCTTATGTCTTTCTTTTTAATGAAAATAATTAGAAATCGCTAGAAACTGAAATATTACTAGGATCGTATAGAAGACTTTAATTAGAAAATTTCATTAAGAAGTTCCCAGTAAAAGCTTTATTTTAGACAGCTGAATTTAAATCAAGTACTGAAGGCAATCGATTTTAAAAGTGTAAACAATTAAATATAAATGGTTATTGACATTTAGAAGCAATTATTTTATTTTATTTTTCCTATAAGCGACGTATAACTTCTTTCGCCAATATGTTTTCATTTGATATTTGAAATTCGTTTTTTAATATCATTAATACCGAACTTCTTTCGGGAAATATTTGCTTTATTACACCCATTCACAGCTTTACTGACCACCCGAAAATATACTAGATTGCATTGGAATTACAAATTTTTGCATCTCTATCTTAAGTTCAGAAAAATAATGACTTTTATTTCAGAATTTCTCATGATACTTATTCCTTACTTAATTAAAGACCTTTAGAAATAATTACTTTTAAAAGTCGAAAATAGCAATGTTCATCTAGGTATGGCTCAGAATGGCATGTGCAAATTTCAATGTCGTTTCTGTGTTCACCGTTTCTGGGGACTTACGACAGACATACAGACACACATATTTTCTGTTTTATATTATAGATGATACTAAACACTCCCTTAAGTATTTTGTATATGTCCTTTTTTTATTTCTTTTCACTTTTGTGTCATACTTGGTTTACGCCAAATCCACTCAACTGTTTAATGATTGTACTCGGGGTTCTATCTACCATACTTGCTTGGACAACAGGAACTCATGGTGGACAATAGGAAACTTAAATAACAGCTTCACATTCAGCTATTGATTGATGACGTGGCAATCAGCCAAGATATATATTTCCATTGGTCAGCTTCTATTCAGAACTTTTTTTCTACAGCAGACAGCTTGATGGGGTCTCTACATTAACCATTCACTCAAAATCGGAAAAATTTTAATACAGTATTGACAGATTATCTTAGAATTTCTTTAAATTCCACTTTTTGAAGATTCTTTGACAGTAAAACCTGCAAGTTTTCCAAAATTCTTATATTCAGCTATTGGCAAATGGCGTGCCAATCAACCAAGTTTTGTTTTCCCTTTGGTCAGTTTCTCTTCGGCACTGTTTTTGTCTCCTAGAGAGCTTTAATGGTACGTCCACGAGATTTCTCTGCACCCCTAATACACACGAAATTAAAGAAATTTTAATGCGATATTGATCGATTTAGGATTTATGAAAATTTACCTTTTTTAGAAAATTCATGGACCGTGAGAGCAACAAATTTTCCATTTTCAAGTATATTCAATGTTATTAAAGACTCACGTAAGACACGTTCGTAATCATTAATTTTTATATTTTTAAAGGAAATTTCATCTTCTTTTTTACAATTACTAACTCAATTTAATATCTGTACCACGTAATTATAGAAATACGAGGATGAATCCAAAAAAAAGCTGGCAAGGGTAATAGAAAATTATTTATTAACAATAGACAAAAAATATTAAAGGGAATTAAGAGGCATACTTGCCGACCACTTTTCCACATAACCACCAATTCTATTTAGGCATTTATCTGAACACAGGACCAACTTGTTTAACCCGGCCTGGTAGAAATCACGTTACTCCCCATTGAGCCACTTCTTGACAGCTGTTTTCACATCACTGTCTAATGAGAACTTCGTTCCAGATAACTGTTCTGTCAATTTCGGAAATAGGAAATAGTCACTGGATGCTAAATCTGGGCTCTATGGGGGATGGCTCCAAACTTCCCACTTGAAATTTTGCAGCAATTCTTGAATTTTGACAGCAGTATGTGGCTTGGCATTGTCAACATTCCAGGACGTTTGCGTCGGGAGGATTCAAGTAACCTTGTCAAAGTGGCACAAGCGAGACCACTTTTCTAAACGTCTTGCCATTTCAATCGTTCTTGTGTGTCTGTGAACTTACACTACCTACCCTCAAAACCGCTGTAAGACAACTAGCACCATCTGTCTCCACTCTGGGAAAAAATATTCCCTCCACAATTTTTCAAATGCTGCTGCTTGTATTCTTTTTTTAAGAACCTATTCCTCGTATAATACTACAAAAAAAAATATAGGGTCATCTATGTGTAATGAAGAATGGGTTTGTGCTAGCTTTTGTAAACAATGATACCATAAAATGTTTATATTCGTTTAAATGTCGATTATGATGCTCAAAAAACGAGTTGTGTGGGTTTGAAGCGTGGCGTAGAGCGATGAAGCTTAACATATAAGCTTGAGATATCAGCGACAGTTTTTGATTTTAAATAAGAAGTCTTTGGATATGGTTCTGAGCAGATGATTTCAGCATATTATTGCAATTTCAAATAGAATTTGATTTAAAACTGAAAGTTCAGTAATAATATTCTGAATTCAAATTTTTATTAAATATTCATTGCAGCTGGCCTCTGAAGAAAATATGCCATTGCAGATAATTTGATTTTAAGAGAATATATTATTAGTAGAGAATCCATATAAATAAAAGGTTAAACTTTTATCTTCACGTAATATCCAAGATATTAAAAAGTGAATATGTGGGCTTCTTTACTCTTTGCAGTATTAGAAACAGAGATGAATTAATATCCTCACTAAAAACCGAAGAAGGAGCTTAGAAACGAAAAAAGAAATCTGATTTTAAAATTGAATCAAGTGACATCTGGCACACCTTACATCATGATTGGCATTCACCCAAACAGCAGATGTCCTCATAATGTTAAGCTTTCGGAGTAAAGAGTAATTCTGTTAAGATTATTGATTTTAATTTCTTTCAGATGTCTGAGGAACTTAGTATGTTTTACTAAATAAAAAGGTCAATGTTGCAACTTGCCATTTAATGTCCTTGTGAAAGTACTTTGAAATTTTACTACTTTGTATTTCGACATTCATACCTCATTAGCTGTTTCTGTTCAATGGAAATGTCGCAACTGTACGGAGCTAAAAAATTTCTGCTATTTTTAGACATTAAAAATAGTAAAAAGTATCAATTCTCGAAACTTTCACTGCAATATTTTTGTCTCAGAATACATGTTTCTAGCATTTAAATACTGATTGAAAATTCGAAATACACAAACAAAGCTCTGTTTCGAATTTTAAATCTTGTGTTACACATTTAGACTTTGAAAATGGTTCTCATTAAAATAATTGCAAATTGAATTTAAGGTTATCTTTCTAAAATGAATTGCCTTATACATTTTAACAAAATGAAATTTATAGATTTTTCTGTTATTGGTCTTTTGTAAGTATTTCATTTTTTAAAGTCTGACTTTCAAATCAGTCTAGACTTGTTAGTATAAAAACCATTTTCTTTCAAAACGTCTGTGCTTTTCAAATCAAAACAAATTACTGGATCTCTCGAATGAATTACAAATAAAGGCAAAATAAAGGTGTTTTTTTAACAATTTGCATTATTGAACTGTGTTATTTGTCCTTTGTTTTTTTCTAAGTATAAAGGTTGTAAATGAGGTGTTGAAACCAGAATGGACGAATCCAGAAATTTCTCTAAACTGAGCCAACCATAGATATTTAAAGTGGACCATTTGAGAAGTGCTGTTACCTATATTGAGTTATATGCGTTTTTCACTTCAGTATGATACCCAGCTCAGTTGTTGGGTAAAGGGCTGTTCCACTTTGACTCCCATTGCATCTTATAGAGTATAATACTTCTTCCTTAGTGCTGAATTCTGTCTTTAGGACAAATATGTCGAGCTATCCAATCAATTTTTGGTCAATATTACAAATTTCTATTTTGTGGAGTCAAGTTTTGATTTGTTTTATAAGTTTGTCCTTAATTAAATTTCGAAAAAGTAATTTTTTGTCGTTTACAGATTGGTTGAATTAAAAAGCCACTGTAAAATATTGCGGCTAATTTGATTTAATTTTTAATTCGCTCAATACAATGTTACAAAAAATATCATGAAGAACAAAGAAAAAAACTTCAGTTATTAGACATCACTTTGGTAAAGCTTTTATATCCTTATAAAAAAAACTGTACACTTTGATCAACTTTTCTTTCCAAGATACTCATGTATACTTTTTACAGTGTAAAACTACAGCAAGAGGGGTTGATAAAGAAGTGAATATAATTAGGTGAGGCTGATAACTTAGTGAAAATAAGAGAGGAGAATCCCCGTGTGTTCTGGGAACAAAAGACGTATCTTTTTTCTCTAAAGGATCTTCCACGACACCAAGAAAAGAGAGAATCAATCGCTTTAGCGATAGCTGCTGTCTTTCTTTGGTGGTCTATTAGAAAGAAACTTGTGGGAAAAGAAACTCGTGATCAGTGTGAAAAAATGTGAACGATAGAAAAACTTTAGCAGCTTTGTTTTGTTACTTAGCTTACTCAGAAGAAACAAAAGGTAAATAAGTATGTCATTGTAGTTGAGTCTTGTAAGCAAGATTAGAATTTTCTTTATAATAATAAATTAGTTTGCTCAAGGTAGTAATTATTTTCGACTTTAAATGGAAAATTCTCAATATTCATCTAAATGCTAATATTATAAATATTATCAATCAACCTATACTAAATTTAATAAAAACATTTTTTAAAAGAAACACCCAAATTTTAGTCAATTTAATATCAGACATTTTTATTTTAATTATTTTCTACTTTTTTAGTCCTTTCATTTATAGTTCATTATTATATATAATATGGAATCTTAAAATTAATTTCTCCGCTAGACATAGAGAATAAAATTTAATTATAATAATTTATTAATTAATAATTAAGTTCTGAAAACAATAAAATAGTGTATTGCCATCTAGAACACCCAAGTGTACACAATTTCAAAACTTTAGCTCAACACGAGATAGATTACAAGATTCCATCTTTAGAAAGATAAAACAAGTTAAATAAATGTTTATGAAGATACAATAAATCAATATGCATTTCTTGTATTAATGCTTAATCGTAATGGATTTTTTAATCAGTAGACAACATAATTATCAGATATTGAAAAATTGAAACATTTTTGACAAATAGAACAGTTACAAAAGACCGAAAAGTCGTCTTAAAGTATTCATCGATATAGATATTGCTATGATATAAAAACTTTATACTAAAGCAACAAAATATTTCATTCAAATTTTATTCAACCTCCACGCCAATGTTTCCACACTATTCATCGAATCTTTGCTCATTATTGCTGATGTAATTTTCTTGATACAGGATTTAAAATGTATTTAAAAGTAATTGATCATTAAGCTTTCTTAAACTCCTTCTTGCCCACATCGATTAATTATATTAGCCAATTTAGAAAACTTCCACTTAATTTGGCTTAAGCCTCAAACTCGTGAAATTTAAGGTCACAAAAACTATAAATGAATAATGAAGTATAAAGCTTCAGTATCACTGTAAAAAGCAAGTGCTTCAATTATTAGACTTCAATTTCTCTAAGCTTTCATACGATTAAAAGAAAAAGTATGCACTTTGATCAACTTTTATATCTAATATCTTTATGTTTACTTTTCGTAGTATAAAACGACAGTGGCAGAGCTGAATAAAGAAGTGCATATAATTAGGGCTGGCTGATAACAGCAGTAAAAATAAGAGAGAAGAAACCCAGTGTGCGCTGTGAACAAAGGTTTTGTGTTTTTTCGGTAGAAGATCTTACACGAAACTAAGAAAAGAGTGAATCAATCGCTCCTAACCATAGTTGCTGTCTTACCTTGGTGGTCTGTAGAAGGAAACTTGTGGGAAAAGAAACTCGTGATCAATCAGAAAAAAAATGTGGAGGATGGAAAATCTTTAGAAGCTTTGTTTTGTTACTTAGCTTGCTCAGTGGAAAAAGAGGCTAAATAAGTATGTCATCGTAGTTTATGGCTTGTCAGCAAGATGATCTTTATAGTGGTATATTTTAATAAGATAGAATAAGATAGTGGTATATTTTGATTTTAAAAGGAGAAGTAATTCATTTTAAGTTTGACTTCCTTATTATTATTGCTATTGAACCAAAAAATATTGCAAGTTGTTTTAAGAAATTTGTATTTTCTGTGAATTTTATAATTTTGTTCACTGTGTAGCAGAAAATTAAGGAAATTTTGTAAGTTAACATTTAAACCAGTTATAAAAATAGCAAACTTGTCATACAGAAATCGCTGATATAGTCATTAGTATGAGATAAAATCCATTAGATAAATATTCTCTATAATCCGCTTATGCTTGAACATACTTCTTCATCTACTCTGATTTCTATAATTTGTCTATCGTAAAAGTAGTAGTACATTTGAAATCCGTTATACGGTAGTCGTTCGAGTGATGGATGTGGTACAAACCTCAAGTGAATTTCATTTATAACTAAGTACGCGAAATTCGATTTATCACAAAGTACGCGAAATTTCATTTATCACTTAGTACGCCAAATTTCATTTATCACTAAGTAAACGAAATTCTTCCGGTTATCCCTTACAAAAAATGGTATATGACTAGTTCTTGTGGCAACAAATTAATGTAAACTGGTTTGTTAATGCCATTTACTATAAAGTGAAATCGCAATAAAATAATCATATTCTATGTCGGAAAAGATAAAATATTGTTGTCCAACTGTTAGAACATAGAAGAATTATCCGGCTTTGTTTTGCGTGGAAATGTAAGTATTGTAAAATAACCTTGCAAATGCAGGGATTATTTTCATTCTTTCACTACTTAAAATAGATTCATACTTTAAATATTAAACGAAATGTAGAATTTATTTTGAGATTGCTGCCATTTACGACAACAAAGAAACATCAATATACTTCAAAAGACCTTGGGTTTAGAACCTCAATTATTGATCCTAGACATATATTTTAAGTTGCAAAGTTGAATAAAAAGGTTTAGGATTTTCTATAATTGATTAAAGATTTCAGAGGATATTTGTTTAAGAAATGCAAAATTTACACTTTTATACGACCCCCACCCACAAATGCCTCCATTTTGAGAACTTTCCTACTTAGATTAATAAGAATATGTCCAAACTTACAGCACTGGATTCAGAAAAATTCCAAAAATATTCATAGAAAAATGCTGTTATAAAGGACTTATCCATACTTTAGATCTGTAAATTTTTGAGTGCAAGAGGAAAATTCTGGATGGGGAATTTCATTTCAGCAGGTCGTTCACGAATTACTAAGGGAAAAGTTGCATTTCTGCACTGTCTCATTGATATCTATATTCAAAAAATATATTTTTTAATTTGTAAGAATCACTCAACACCTACTTCTGAGACTTTTTTGATACAATGCTGTAATTTTGCTGATCACATAATTAATCTGTGAAGAATATTTTATTCAACGGGAGATTTTGTGTACCGAGATTGTTTCATAATTTAAAATTTGCATTTCTTTTTAAAATATCCTCAACATTCTTTAATCAATTTCATAAAATTCTGGGTCTTCCTTTATTCAACTTTGTATTTTTACAGATATGTGCAGAATAAAAAATTAAGGAATTAATATTGAGGTCCGGGTGATATGCAGGGTATCCTAGAATTATGAAACACATATCAAAAATTAATAAAAAACTTAATAATGCTACAACTATGTTTTTTTAAGAGAGAGCGAATAAAGTTTTTTCAGATAGGTAACACGGCGTTACCGCGTTCTAAATTTGATACAGCGAGAGAATTTCATGCGCAATGGCTACAGAACGGAAGAAGCCCAAGCGCGTTTTCTAGTTTCCTTTTTTAGTTTTTCTTGTATATCTCAAAAAATATTCAGTTTTCACACTACATGTAAATTAACAAATTAAAGAGCTTACAATTCCCTGTCAATACATGTTTTTATTTTTTCTAGCTTTAATATCTTCGCAGATAATGGCTCTCAAAAATGGGGGATGTTCAATAATTTACGGCCACCTAGACCACCGTAACGATGCGTTACTTGTCTGGAAAAAAAATTTGAAATGCGCTCTCATTTAAAAAAAACCGTAGATGTAACATTATTAGGTTCTTTTTATTAATTTTTGAAATGTGTTCCACAATTCTCGGACACCCTGTACCACAAATTATATGAACGTTGGTTACGTTAAATTGGTAATTTTCCTACATAGTCCTGATGTAAACATTTAAAATAAATTATTTTCTTATTTAGTCACTATAAAAACGTTCTACTTTAAATTAAGGACATGAAATTTAAAAACTAAAGCTACAAAGTTTTAATATGACAGAAGGACGTCTTGCTTTTAATTTCGTCCTATACTTATTTTTCATAAATTTGAGCATCTTTACTGTGGCTACTCATTACTAATAGCCAAAACTTTATCACGAATATGCTATCTCATAATCAAAGCGAAAAATGGTTTTCTCCTCAATCATGTTCAATTTTTGCGTTTTATTAATTACGTTTCTCAATATAGCGAAGTAAACACGTAGTTTTATACAAGTTTAATATTAAAATTATTCAATCAAACTCCTATGTAATAAAAAGTCTTGAAATTTTGCTAGCGTTTTCAAGAATCTTACATTTATAAAATTACCAATTAAATTAATTTTAAGAACTATTTTTTTACTCATCAAGTATTTCGGAATAGATTTTTTAAATTAAATGTGACACTTTTTTCTGTGCAGTAAACTTTTTGTGTAAGACACTAAAATCTTATAAGAATTGTATTTAATTTTCTTTACTTAATGCTCATTTGGAGTTAGAAATAATTGTATACTTAACTTGTACATTTATTTTAATTTTATCGTATAAAATATTCAGTGTTAGAATTTGCTACGTTACCTTCTCTGCAAAAACTTAGTAATTCAAGTACGAAAAGCCCTATAAATGTTATTTATTTATCTCAAAAATAATTCTTGAATTTTTATCTAGTCAAAGAAATCAAACGGGGAAATTACCGAAACCCGGATTTTCTAAATATTAAAAAGAATAGCGGTTAAGAGGTACTCTATTTGATGAAATAACTTTGAGTGAAACTTCTGATATTTATTTCAGGATCTTAAAAGAAGGTGCATAGTCCTTGAAAATTTCTGATTTATTAGTTTTTCTCTGAATAAAGATGTAAAAGTTTTAGTCGCAACCGTGAATTATGCAAACACCATTTAGGGGACTTATATAAAATATTCTTTCAAATATTGTGTTCCCTTAAATCAGTAGTTATGAGTCAGCATGCATTAAAAATTCAAACTTAACTTGCTTTATCTTTATCGTTAATTATTGTGATATCTATAGATCTTGATTTCAGATATAGTTGCTTTTTTTCTTTTTCAAAATTCCTTTACAGTAAATGATAGTATTTCATGCTGCATGTTTTACCTTAAAATTTTCAATGATTGATATGCATGTTTTACCTTAAAATTTTCAATGATTGATATTTTTCAAATGATTAGCCAAATTTGTTTTGTTGAGGCATTGATTTTCCGTAATTCATGACATTATTATTATTATTACAAATTAAATTTCATATGCATTTTAATCCACAGTTAAAGGAAAACCTCACAGTCTAAATATAATTAAACCTTATGAAACAGTTCAAACTACAACATTCCAGCTACTAATAGCTTAAAATTCACTGTAAATGAAATTTTGGTACGAAAATGAAATTTAACTGGTCGGTGATTATATCTTTTAGATAGATATTTTCTGTCTGATGCTTAAGTTTTGCTTCAAACAAAACTTCTGCAAAATGTAAACTTAATGCTAGCGCATACTACTCATTAATTTTTCCAAAAGATTGTAAACACTGCTAAATGGATTAGAATCTGGATCCTTGAACAAGCTATAAAACACGAGATGGTTGGATATTCCCTTTCGAGTGAATTTCACAAGTCTAACCCGCTGGTGTGGTGCGGAAGCTTGGAGAGGGAGATTCCGGCTCAGGTGTCGTCCTTGTAATCTGACCACATTTCAAAATTGCGAGATCCGTCCCAAAACAGCCTTCGTGTTGCTCCTAATGGAAAGTTAATAACTAAACTAAATTTCAGAAATCCAGACATTTTATTTATTTTTCAAATGATAGATCAAACCCAACCGTATATTTTCAGTGGTCAAAGTAACGCAAGATGAAAGGGGACTTTTCTCAGAGACTAATGGAATCAAAATGGATTTGCGATTCTTTTCCTATAAATTGTGTAAATCACATCACATTCACAGGTGATCACATTTTCATCTGATAAGCAAAATTCAAACAAATTTGCAACAGGCCATTTAAACAATAAATAATGTTTTCCGTATAATTTTCACGTTCAGATAATAGATATGTTAGTGATTTTTGCAAAACTAATTACTGGTGAATGCTTTTTACAGATGGCTTTATCGTAATAGTGTATTAAAATTTTGGGTGCCTTTTAAAACGGTGATTTAAATCACAAATAGAGGAGAATGAACTTTACAACTCACTAACCAAATGTAACAGGAATCAATAATTTTGAATCAACCGATGAGGCTTTCTAAGGCATTGTTTTAAGTACCCCATGGATTTTAAGATTAACTAGTTGCTTTCAGTTGGAGGGTGGCGTGAAAAGTGGAACAGTTTAGTTTAGTTATATTAACGTCCCGAAGCAACACAGGGGCTATTTTGGGACTGTCCGCATAATTTTGAGCCGTGGTCAGATGACGAAGGTGGCATCTGATCAGACTCCTCCCTCTCCACGCCACTCCAAGGGGTTTGATCCACGAGGTCGAATTTAGCGAGTGCTATGATCATATACGTCGCAATTCTTTAGTGGAACCCGGTTTCGAACCCTTCGACGCTGAAGTCGAGACTCTACCACTAGGCCACCACGGCGCCCGCAAACTTGGAACAGAATTCATCAGCAATAAATTATTATCGAGTTCAACTTTTATAGAAAGAATTTGCAGCAGTACTATTGGATACTGTTAAGGAGACCGATGTCTCATAGTACAGATTTTTGCTTAAGTTGAAAACCAATAACATTTTACGGAAATTAACACGAAGACTGGGACATTATGCGGTAACTGGCATTTAGTACTGGTAGAGGAGATTGGTGTGCAAGTAAGGGATTCTTTGCTAATACAACCATCAACGCACCCATACCTACCTAAATATCGTGATATGCCGAGTAGTTGTCACTCCGTGGTGATAATTGTTACTTCTGCAGTAATTATCGTTTGTGGGTCAGACGATATCGAAGCAACTTAGCTGATATTTGTGTTATCTTAACAATATCTGTAAACTACAAAACTAATAAGCCATATTTGTTTTCCAGACAATTAACTATTGAAGATACCTAAGTGGCTTTGTGAATCTACTTTTTAATTTCAAACTACTCTCCAGCTTAGAGTAAACGCGCAAAACGTGATTAACAATCCTCAACGCGCATCTGAATGAATTTATTACATTGTGGTGTGTGGACGATGTGTTGTATGAAAATCCACTTGATAGTCCTTACTTAATCTCATCGATACCAAAGAGATAATATAGTTACCTCAACAGTCTGGATTAGAGATACGAAGCATACCTTCAATATTAGCAATTTCGACATGAAGACATGATAAGCAGAAAATTATGAGAAATTCAAGAATATAGCACGTCTTTTCGTACACCTTATGTGACATGACTAGGGAGAAAGTAAATCTACAAAAGGCCATTTTGTGTCGTAGCTACAAAACAAATAGATGAGTTTTGCTCTCGGTGTCTTCGCCTAATTTGTCTTTTAAAATCATAAAATTTATGCGACGTTTCCTTGTGAAATTTCGAAGTACGAGACCGGTAGTAAAGTCAGCTAGTAAAGTTAACTCTGTTATTACCGAGGCTTAAGTTACATTTCTTTCAGTATTAAATGGTTGGCACTGAACATAACTTGTTTAACGGAGAACCCTAAGACTAAACATGAAATGCAGAAACGGATAAACACTCATGCGTTAAGAAACAACTGTGCGTGTCTATTATAATTAAGAAAAACGCGTTTCAGTGGAAATCTATAGAGATAACAAAACGTTGCTACAAATCTCCGCACTTCTTATCTAGTATTAAACCTCTTCATCCAATATGGAAACAATATTAGAAAATAGCACAGGCTATTCAAATTCATTTTAAAGAATTGATAATAAACGAACTGAAACAACTTTGCAGGCTAATTAAGGTATAGGAAGTGAATCTTATGAATGTAACTTTACTTTTCTTTCCCTTTCACGAACACAAATGCTACTTTTTTCTTCTTGGCGAACATTTTATACTTTTTTTTTATTTTCCACTTTGCCATGTCGCGTAAAAAGATATGAGTAACGGAAAAGAGGTGAAAAACCAAAATACGGAATCGTGCATAATTATAGTATAATTTGTGCTTAAAGCCTAAGAGAACGTTTACAGACGGCTTCATACTTTTTTGAAAAAAAATCAATTTTAAATTCCTTTTCTTTTAACTATTAGAGTACATTTCAAAAGCTTTTATCTGAGCAAAAAATACCTATTAGAAACTAATAGAACAAATATTGAATCCGAATATATATGAATTCGACGATAAATAGAAATAAAATCTTATTTCGACGCTTACAATAAAATAATATGTGAAAGGTGCTCTCACGGTAGGTGCAGAGTAATAGATAATATAGCAGAAACTAATGCAGAAAGATTAATACAGAAAGATTAGCAGTAGTACTAATGCAGTGACAGCAATATTAACCCTTTAAAGGTCCATTTTTTCTAATAGGGGTATAATAAAATTACTTTGGGATTGAGATTTATTTAAGTAAAGAAATTCATTTAGGTTATTAGATGTCATTAATTTTTTGTTAATTGATTACACTGCGCTGCATGAAAATCGGCCCCGACACCATTCCTGCAAATTCTTATGTAAAATGACCCCTGAATCCAGATGGACCCCATTTGCTCCATCACCCACCGTTTCTTCGGACACCCCCCCTCTATTTTTTCATCACTGCCGGTAATTTTATGGCCATTAATTTGATTTGGAAAACGATTATTTAACCGTTAAATGTCTTCTGAGGACAGAGGTGAAAAGTTCTAAAATATGAACATTTGTAACAAGGGGTTGGGAGGATTTTCCTCCTTAAATTTAAAAAATCAATAAAATGACCAGTTTTTCTGGTTTGTTTTCACAATTTTTTCACTTATTTTCTACATATTCAACCAGCCCCTTTCCTACCCAAACACCCCATATAATAAAATATATAGCAACAATTTTGGCTGAAAACGGGTAAGGGGAGGAGGTCCCGAAGCCCTCACGAAAAGTTTGGAAGATTCACTGTACAACGTTGTCGCTCTTTATTTTTTATCACTGTTATTAATTTTACGGCTATGAATTTGATTTGGAGGGAAAGGATTATTTTAACACTAAATTTAAAATAAAAATATAATATATAATAAATAAAATTAATGTATAAAAATAAAGTTTGGAAGTTTCACTGTACACAGCGTTGTCGCTTTTGCATCAAACTCGATTAAAGCAAACAGTTTGTGAAAGCATATGGATAAGACAGGTGATGATTTAACTTTTGAAAACTAAATTTCCTCGTCTTAGTGAGTCTAAAATCAAGGAAGGAATTTTCGTGGGCCCCAGATTAGAACAACTTTTAAGATTCAACTATCTATATTATAAATTACATTTATTATATTTTATATTATATTATCTATATTATTATTATTTATGATATATTATATTTTTATTTTTTAAATTTTTTTGTGTTAAAATAATCCTTTCCCCTCAAATCAAATTCATGGCAAAGCTCCTCATACAGTGATAAAAAATATAAGACCACAACGTTGTACAGTGAATCTTTAGGCTTTCTTGTGAGAGCTTCGGGACCTCTCCCGCTTACCCGTTTTCAGCCAAAATTGTTACAATATATTTTTATTATGTGGGGTGTTTGGGTGAGGAAAAGGGGTGGCTGGAAGCTGGAATATGTAGAAAATAAGTGAAAAAATTGCGAAAATAAACCAGAAAAACCGCTAATTTTTATTGATTTTTTTAAAATTTAAGGGGACAAATTCCCACCCCCCTTGCTACAAATGTTCATATTTTAGAACTTTTCACCTGTGTAGCCCCTCAGAAGACATTTAACGGTTAAAATAGTTGTTTTCCCCCTCCAAATCAAATTCATGGCCATAAAATTACCGGACAGTGATAAAAATGGGGGGGGGGGGGCCCGAGAAAACGGAGGGTGATGGGGCAAAATGGGGGTCATATTCGGATTCAGGGGGTCATTTTACATAAGAATTTGCAGGAATGGTGTCGAGGCTCGAAAAAAAATTTTTTTTGCAGCGCAGTGTTATATTAAGTATTAATTAATTACAAAGTCAAGAGACTTCGTTTTGGTTTCATATAAGAAATTGAAACATTTGGCGAGAACTTATGACAACCTTAAAAATTGAATTTAAAAGTTGATGAATTTTGTGAGAAGCATACTTCTCATGTCCTTAGAAAGGGTTAAGCAGTGAGTTAATATGAAAATTTTGGGTTGGAGACATTATAACATGTTACAGCTAATGAAGATATTAAATAATGGGAGAATGTAACAAATTAAGAATAACACAAATGTAATACGTTGAATTAAAAACTGAAAAACTTTTATGGAACTGCCATAAGCAATTTTTTTTATTTCTTTTTTAGATTCTTTGCATAAGGTGGTGGAAATACATCCGCTGTTTGATATGCAGTTGCACTTTTTTAACTTGCAGTATATAGGGTAAATACTTTTAACAGCAAATAAAATATTTTTGTTTCAGAATAAGAGAACATAATCCATACGTTTCTTACCTCTTTCAAATTCGAATGTGACATCACATTTGAAGAGTTCAAGCAAAAATGTCTGTAAGAAACTAAAATTTTAAAAAAGCATAAAAGTTGCAATGTTGCGAGTGCTGGATTTTCGCAGCATTCCTTAGGGCATTATAACAAACATTCCGAAGAAAGCGCCATAAAACTGAAACGTTTGTGCTAACAGTGGTGTAAGCAGCCCTTTTCCTTTACGATAAACAAAATTATTGAAAGGCGAGAGGGTAACAAATGTTGAAATTTTTGAACTATATTCTCAGAGTAGAAGGACTTGTGCATGGAACAACATATAATTTTCTAAATGAGATTGTGGTTTTATATACATGAAAAATGAAAGTGACATACATGAATAATTAACCCCTTCTTGGTCGGCGTCGCATATCATACGTTCGGCTCTTTTGTGCCCGTACGCTATTTAAATCAGTAATTAAGTCAACGTAACAATTAATTTCAAATACAAAAATCACCTGTTCACGCTTAAATATCTCAAGTTTCCTTTACCATCTTAAATATATTGAAATAATAAAAATATATCAAATGGGTGGTGGCGTCTAATTAGGAGGTTAAATAAAAACGTAAGGGAATTGGTTAAAAAAGTTTTATAATGTGCGTTTGGCACCTGAATGTTTTTAAGATTCTTATTTTTACGTTAAACTTGTTTATCATAATTTTTATAAAGTGAATACAATTTTCTTTAGTAGTTCTCATAAATTCTGTAATATAATTCGTTTTTTTTAATTCTAAATATATACAAAATATTCTATATAAAATATAAATATATTTTTTGTATAAATTCTAAATATATACAAAAAATGTGACTTCCATTCATACTTATATCATTCTTATATTACGATATTTCATCAAAGAGTTTCTAATTTTAATTTTTTAAATGCTTTCTAAGCATTTATTGTACGTAATTCGATTAGTATTTTGCTAAGTAATTTGTTATGAATATTAATATAGCGCAACTGCTTTGATAACTAGCTAAATATTAAAAACAATGTGAAAACTTTTTAGTCAAAATCGATTCTCTGGATCCTATGATGATTTAAAAAAGGATAGAGTTGCAACATTTTATGTCAGATTCCCTCCTTCACATTTATCATAGACTTTACATTTCGAAACTGCTGCCAAATACGAAACTACTGTTGTTTTGGATTCTTTGTCAAATAATCAATATGCTAATTTAAAAGAGAATAACGCTTACCAATCTGACGCTTCTACAATAAATTGAATTCATTAAGTCACTGAAATTCTATTTCCTGTGTAGGTACTGCTTAAACCTTATGCGTTTGTACTATCGAATGAAAAATTTGGTAGAAATGGAAATTATTTTCAATTGAAAATGAAAACATGCGAATAATAAGAAAAATTTGTGTCGTCTTTTTCATCTCAATAATTTCAAAATTAATTTTGTAAAATTGTCACAGGACTCTTCTGCAATTTTCATTTGTTTTCAAGTTCTCTCTCTTAAAAGATTAATAATTATTTCACCGTCACTCAATTTTAATTCCACTAAGAGGCATAAGTTTATTGAAAATTTTATCGTACCTTCTGTCTATAATTAGATCATAGATTTTATGGATGTGTTGAGACACATTACTACTTTTCATTAAATGAGAGTTTCTTTGCTATGCAGTAGATGTTATACCCTGATTGAGAATACTGCTTGCAGATTTTATAAATTAAAAATATACTAAACTCTTAAATTTTTGACTTTTTGTTTGGATAAAATAAAATTTACACTAGGTACATTTGTATAAAGGAATAAAAATTTAAAAAAAGAAAATACAGTTCTTTTTTCTCTAGAACGGAAAATAAACTGAAGTCGTAAATTTTTATTGTTATACTTATCATAGTAAATCCAGCATTTATTCTGTACGCAAAAAAATTCTTCTCACTTCTTCTCAAACTTTTTTCTCTTAAAAGACTAACGATTTTGCTATTTTCAGAAACTTGCTTCTTTCATAGACAGTGACAACTTAAGCTTAAGTACGTAGACAGTTACAAACGACCGCATTCTCTATGGTGACGTAGTATGTGTGTCTATGCGGTATAGATATATTATAAATTATATGGTCATTGTATAATGGAATAAAAATTTTAAGAAAAGAAAATGCAGTTGACTTTTCTCTAGAACGGAAAATAAACTGAAGTCGTAATTTTTTATTGTTATATTTATCACAGTAAATCCAGCATTTATTCTGTACGTAAAAATATTCTTCCCACTTCTTCTCAAACTTTTTTTCTTAAAAAACAAACGATTTTGCTATTTTCAGTAACTTTTGCTTCTATCATAGACAGTGACAACTTAAATATAAGTACGTAGAAAATTACAAACGACCGCATTCTCTATGGTGACGTAGTATGTGTGTCTATGCGGTATAGATATATCGAAATAGATCAAAAATTTTACATATTTTGTTTTCAGTCTGGTGTTTCATTACATCAAGCATCAATTACTTGTGCTGAAAACTCAATTCTACTCCAATATATTAGAATCGTATCTTGTACTATTTATACTTAGCGTAATTACACCCTTTTCCCTGCACTCTAAATTTGTATTGCACTAGGGATATATATAGTTACAAGATGTATGTTGTTTTATAAACGACATAACAATTTTACCGGTTTCATTTGATTGGAGGGCTCATGAGATTCATTTCTGAGAAAACGGATCTCAAATCTGATTAGCTACATTTAAAGTAACAATGGACTTTCAATTCTTCTTGTTGCGTGGTGAATACAAATTGAACTATGGACTCGAATAATTACAACACAAAAAATATGACATTTCTACACTACCCTGGCGCCCAATTAAAATGTCCAGAATATGATTATAATGTATTTAAAAGTAATTGCTATATTTAAAATAATTTAATTTTAAGCGCCGCTGATCGGTATTCTGTGAGAAAAAACTTTAATCTTAAAGAGAAAGCTTTTTTTACTTGCATGAACTTTTTCTATAGTAGTAAAACGCTCATCTTTTGATCATACGCATGATATGAACACGTTGCAAAACATGTTTGATATTATTCACTGTTGATTCGGTCTCTCTTAGCAGTTGTCTCGATTTGAATTTTCCTTGATAATCATTCTTTGAAACCTTTGTTTATTAAAAACAAAAATAACTGCTTGAAACATTGATTCTTATCTTTAAAATGCTCATTCAAATATATAATTGGAATTTTCTTAGATTTTTAATACAAAATACTGCAATTATGTAGAATTATAACCTAAAAATTTGTTCCGCTATTCTAAATTTAGCCGCATTGTTCATCATGGAATTCGAGACATGTCTTTTTCATCCAAGTCCAAGAGACAGTTAATTAAGTTTGTTCATTAAATTCAGTAGATTTCTCTAATCTACTACTTAGAATAAATTATCTGAAATCGTGAATCAAAAATGCATATTCATGCCAAAGTTCCCAAGTTAATTATGAAGTTGGTGTAATAAAATTCATCATGAGAGTGTTTTATTTCATTAAAATTGCATCTAAAAGTCGTAAGAATGCTTAGTCTTGCCATCTTACATGAACATTCAGGAAAATATATTCTTCAGCTAATTTAAAGCTTTCAAGTCGTAACAAAATGACCTTAAACTACCATTTTGAAAATGCTTTCTCTAATCTCCCTAAATATCGTCTGCCTCATTTCAATTTTCTGACTTTCAGTCCTCTAAAATATCTCATTTCCCGTAAGATTCAAAATTCCATTGTTTTAACATGTCTAGCATTTAAAAGGCATTTCAGCACGACTTCTATGTTGTTCAAGCATCGAAAATCTTACTGGGCTGCTTTATTTCCAAGAAGTAACTTCTGAAAACATTTCGTGTAAAAAATATCTTTCAAAAGAATTGTTTTACACTATCTATCACATAAAATATTAAACTATTAAGATATTTTTAGTTTTATCACAAATTTATAAAACCCTATTTGAGAATAAAGTTACGCATATGCAATATTTTTATCCTGCTAATAAATAGACGTGAAAAAATCATAAACATGCAAATTTTAACATGTAGTATTTTATCTAATTCTCGGAAATTACACAATTAAAGTAAAATTTCAAGAATTCAAAGTGCGAAAAGTTTTAAGCTATAGCATTTCATGCTGGCTATAATACAGAGAAAAAATATAACTCTTAAAGCTTACATTTAACTAATATTTTACCGCTTCACTCTTCGATATTCATAATAAAGATCTATCGATGTTTCTACTAGCTGTTTCATTTGCTATCCATACCGCCGTCCATTGGTTTTATCGCACTAAATCAAAGTTAACTCCGTAGCCGCAAAAAAATATCGGTCAATTAGCATCACAAATCCGAAAACATCCAAAAAACACTTTTGCGGTTATTTGAAAAGTATACACGCAGCTTTGTTCACCCTAACCGAATTATTCAACCATTAATCCATTTTATAACAAGCATATTTGCATTACACAATTAATTTACTTATGCATAAAATCTCCACCAATTTCTAACTATCCATAAAACTTTTATTTTCTTCTTAGCGCTTCTCAACTTACGAAAAAAACACAGTCCGAGAAAACGCCATGCAATAAAAAAAAGCAGCTAATCCAAATAATCTTCACTCACCATAGTATAGATCCCACATGCATAGCTCCCGCTTTTTCGCCTCTTCCAACAGCAACAAGTATTCATAACAATGGGCATCTTCGAACTCAGTGGTGTTCGCTTCTCTGACCTACCAACAACTCAGAGTCTTCTGCCTCTGACAGTCCTTTTCATCCTGAGCTTCTTGACTCCGATTGGCTGTCCCTATCCTCCCTTCTCCCACCGCCAGCACTTACTCCAAACGCGGATATTTTCCTATAATTGCCTAGACGTTTTTAAAAGGATTACCATAATGTGAATTGAATAATATTAGAGAAGACAAAGTTCTGAAAATTATGAAACTGTCTAATTGTTTGAGCTGAATGGGAACTGACACTTCGCTTTCTGGACAAACTTCTGATATTTAATGGTATGTTTGATTTTTGATTAACTAATACCATTTTAGGTTTTATTTTTAATGAACTAAATTAACTATAAGTGGTATTTTATTATAAAAGTCTTATTGATATTCTTTAAGAGTAATTTTAGGAAGCTTTTAGGGAATTGTTATCTGCAAAGTTTAATTTTCCACAAATATTATCTTACATTTAAAATACTCGAAATAGCATTATCCTTAGAGTAGAAAAGATGGCTATTTCATTTTTTTCTGAGAATTTATACGCAAGAAATTTAATTTATTAAAACTGCTCTCTCAAATCTGAACAAAATAATGTTTTGTGCTGAATGGAAAATGACATTTTTCTTCTTAATTAACTTCTGAAAATTAATGGTTTACTTTTACATGTTTTTGAATTTTATTTTAGATTTTATTTTAATGTCCTAAACAAACCATAAGTTTCTTTCTGTTATTATAAATTTAATAAAAGTTGTTTTAAAACAAAAACACAATTTCAGAGTACTAGAAAGTATTTTTTAAATAATTTTCTACTTTTTAGTCTTTGATTTCAAATTCATTATTGAAAATATTATTGTTTCTCAAAATAAATTCAATTATATTTATCGATTAACTGATAACTAAATCCTGAAAATAATAAAATAATGTATTGTCATCGAGAATGTATCTGTACAAAATTTGAATCATCTTTAAAAACGTGAAACCACTCAAGTTGAATAAAAGTGTTTAAAAAAAGAAATGTTTTTTCTTTAGAATAATTTCAAGAAACATTTTTAGAATTGTTAAATGCGGGTTTTAGCTTTTTCACAAATATTATGTTATATTTTAAATGCACGAAATGGTATTTCCCTTAGAATAAAAAAGGTGTCTATTTTATCTATTTCTGCGAATTAATACACGTTTTAATTAAATTATCGATATTTTTCTTTCAGTTTTCAAAAAGCAGTGAGATATTTACATACTGTTTAAATTTTATTTCATTTTTAAAACGTTTTCACTAAAAAATAAAAAGATACATTGACATCACGAAGCACTTGAGAAGTAATTTTAATCGTAATATCTAGAGAAAGATTTAATCATTAATTTCATTGCTTCCTGAATGAAAAATTTTCCCATACAAAACGCTGAACTCTTAAACATTTGAATTTAATAGACACGAAATCTTCAGCCTTTCTATTTTTAATAAAGAATGAAAAATAATTGATTTCAAATTTTACACCATTCACAATGTTTCACATTTAAGCATAAAGATAAGGTTTTTCAAATAGAAAATTTTGTCTTTGAAAAAAGACTTCCTGAGGTGAAACGTATTCACATTATTGGAATCAATAAAGCAGTCTTTATTTTATAAACGAAATAACTTATTCTTAAGAATCTTTTATTTTTGCTCCATATTTATGCTAAGAAAATATTTCTTTGATAAATTTGAAGGTTCTTTTGTTTCTAACGGCTTTATTTAATATTTGAATAGGAGCAGCATCTGTTATTTATAGCTTGGTAATTTTCTAAATCTTCCAATTTCATATAAAGTCAAAATGTTACGACTCTTGTGGCATTACTTTTGTTATTTTCGATATTTAATGGCATGAGCTTATTGTATACATGTAATCAAATATCAAAAGATACAGTATGTCGATTATTTTACTCCTAAAACAAAATCATTGTTTGGGGGATTTAATTGAGAAAACCCATGGGGCAAAAAATATCAGTTACTGTCGACCTAATGCACTAAGAAGTTTCATTTATCTGCAAAGAGATATTCTTTCACGAAACGATGCCTCATTGGCGGATTTCATCATTTTTAACAATATATAAGAAACGTAACTTTTTCGGAGAGTTTTCAGTGAAAAGTGACTCTCATGCAGACTCCACTCAGCCATCGGTCTGCAGCTGAATACATATTCTATCTATCAAATTTCGCACTGAAAGTATTTAAGGACTCGGCTGAATTCTATTTCTTAACCTTCCCCTTTAAACATTTTAGAGTCTATTTTTACCTACCGTAAAATTTCAGTTATTTTAATACTTATGAAGAAAGTTAGGTGAATTGCAACCTCATCTCTCCATCGTGTTCTACATTGTCTAATACATAACTGAAAGATGAGCGATGCAAAACAATTGTATCTCAATGATATTATAAAAAATAAATGTCAGTTGGTTTGGAAAGTGGAGAACTTTAAGACGCAGTTATGCAATTAGGAATCAACTATCTTTTTGTGGATTTACGGTTATCTATTTTCAATTGTACCTAAGAATTAGTAAATTGCCATGTAAAGCTGAACTGACTTTACAAATAGTGCAACATACTACTTATAGAACAATAATTAATTCTGGAACAATGCAGCATCCGTATTTTTGGTAATATTTTACGAAAATTATTATATCTCAAAATGGGTGCGTTGAAATTGGTTCCTAATTTCATACCTGCGTCCCACCGTGTAATTGCCAGATATGCGCTAAAAATCCTTATGCAGAATCGAATTCTCGAGTAGAAACTGTGCATAGACACAGCAAAATCAAAAACTTTCCCAAGTGGTTAATCAATTTAATTCTCAAAGCTAAGTTCGAATATGGTTTGGATATCTCCTTCCCGTAACTTAGGTAACCCTAAAAATAATTCGTCCATACACGGCTTGAAGTGAGAAGTTTATCAGAGATCACGGTGAATGGTTAGAATATGAAAACGGGTTGTCGGCGGAAATAAATATTTATCGTAATATTGGAAGCTTTATCAAGCGGCATTCTCCCAGCCACTTAGGAATGGCCGGTCATCGGAGAAATTCGCATTCTTGGTCCGCCAAGAAGCCTATCTTTAAGTAAATTAATCATTTTCACAATTTCTAGTTCTTCCACCAGCAAGAAGCTCCGAGCACTGACAAAGATAAATTAATTCAAATTATATCTTCTTAACAATCGAATAATTAACATTTAATATCTTATTCACTAAAAAAATTTTCATAATTCACCTTCAAATATCTAAGAAAATTCTGAATTTCCTCTAAAAGCTTTTCATATTAGTATAACTGAAGTAAATGCTTGTAGCTTGATGTATTGGAGTAAACGAAATAAACTGAGAATTAATTAGAAAATCGGAAATTCACCAAAAATGCGATGTTTTAGTTAAAATTAAATTTGCTTGTTATGCAGTTAGATTTTTTTTCCATTCTGAAATATTCCGTTTCGAACAACAATAGTTGGGCAAATACAACTCGCTTTTTCCAAAACATAAAATAACAGAGTTTTCTTCATTTCTTCTCTACTTACTGACTCTTCTTGAATATTTGGCTGAAATAATGGTAAATATTTTACATTTATAGAGAATTAAATATTAAATTTAAATGGACGAATTTTTACATATTTATGGATCAGTTTCCTTTTCAAAGTATCAGCATCATATTCAAACTGAAATTCATAACAAGAAGAAAGATATTCTACTTCTCATTTGAGCAGAAACAAACTACCTTTGCTTTACGGCAATCAGTATGAATATTTCTTTCTCACTTGAAAAATGCTCATGCGTATATTATAAATGAATTACCCTCTTTAATTAATACGTAAGGGGGGAGCACCTCAAATTTAGGGTTGGTTTGGTTCGGTTTCGTTTGGTTTAGTTATATTATCGTCCCGTTTTGAAGCAACTCAAGGGCTAGTTTCCTCAAATCTAGGGAGGAGAAGATGTACTATGAGTAAGAAGATTCTCGCTTACCTGAAAGGTATAATAATGATGGGGTTGCTCTTATGGGCCCGTCGCCGATTACGAGTCTTACCTCTGTCTGAGGTGTCGTCTGATGTAATGGGGACTAATATGTGTAAGCTCAGAACCCGAATTTGCTATTCGTGGCGACCGGGTCATTCATTTCACCTCGTATACCAAGGTAGGGTGGGGAAATACGTTCTGGTTAACCTCTTCAACTAATCCATTAGGGGGTTCTCCCTTGCCTGGAGGGTACAATAATGGTGGGGATGCTCTTAGGGGCCCATCAGCAATGACGAGTCATACCACTGTCTGAGGGGTCGCCGCACGTTCTGCTCGTAATGGGGATTATTATGCACAGACCGCAGAACACAAATTTGTAATTCGCGGCAGCCGGATCATTGATTTCACCCCGGTTGCCAAGGAAGGGTGGGGGAATTCATTTTGGTTACCATCTTCAACTAGATATTGGAATGTTAAAATGAATTCTGCTGTTTGGTTGAATGGAATATGCAGAATAATGAACCAGTTGGAAGACATGTTGGGAGCTATGTATAAATAGAGAAAGAAGGTATTTCAGAGTCACATTAAAATGAAATCTTGGGAAGTATTGATTAAATTTCGATTTCTTTTTAGACAGACTATGTATGTTGCTGTGCATTGATGCACATTTTTACTTCAGTATAATGATGTACATTTGTACTTGAACATAGTGATGTATATTCCTTCCTATTAAGATGAATTTTTAAAATCCCTCTTAAAATACCCATCAATTAGTCAGGCACTGAAAACAAACATCCAGCCTAAGCAGCTTGCTTTCTAAAGAATTTAATTAGATCGTCAAATTTAACAAATATCTATTATCTACTGTCGACAGTATTAATAAATTCGTCAGTTTTCCGATAGCTATATGATGAAATGTTGCTATCAAATGTGTCTAAAGAATTTGAGATAACATTTCCATTAAATAAGCAATGTAAAGTAAAATTTATAATTAAATATCATTCAAAAACCTTCAGAAAGAGAAATTTATGTATTAGATTCCTAGTAGTCAATACTGTAATTTTAAAGCAGAAAGTTATTAAATCGAACAACTTAAGGGATCGAAAATTAAACTAATATATCTGAAGCACACAAGTTAAATTTTCTCTAGGCTACAGAATTAAGCTTATTCAAAAACAAATCATTCATTTCTAGTCAAAACTTGTCAAAAAATTACAACGCGAATCGCATAGGGATTAGGTCTTCGAATGACACTTCAAAAAAATCCATCTGAAAGCAAACATGCGAGGTTTTATCTCCTCTCTAGAGTGATGGAAGGTGCGAGAAAAAAAAGCAAAAATTCCTTAGAGCCTACAGGCTTGGCCTTAGGGTATTTTCTTTGTGCCTTTTGGCTTAAAGGCACATCCTCCTCTTTTGGAACGAAATGAATTTCAAGCATCAACACTTTAAGGTTTTTGACTTTTCGTTTCCTCTTTTCTGCACAGAAGGAGGTGTTTCTAAATTCAAGCCAAATACGAACAGATTTATTGAAGCAATTAATGAAATTTTCAATCAAAGTTATAAGTGACACTGGTGTTAGATTCAAAAATTAAATTTGTCCATTTAGCATTCTAACACTGAATAGAAATTTCCCAACAAGTAATTCATAGAAATGGATGGAGAAATGTCTGGTGTAAGCCATAACTTCTTAAACTGGTTCTCGTGCCAAAGTAGGATCGCAGAAATTTCTTCGCTCCGATTCTTCAACATTTGTAAGCAAAAATAGCTAAGAAAATTATATGTTCAAATATTTCTCTATTACTTGCTAAGTAACTATTTTTAAAATAATTTCATTTCCTTACTTATTTTTCATCTTATGGTTCGCGTTAAGATTTCTCTAGCAGAAATAGAGCCATGAAAATGGTTTTTGGGTGCAAAAACGGATGTTAGAGGCAAAGCACTTAAGGTGCCTTGCTGTAGACTGCAAAAAAGCAAGATATTTTTAATATCAGTATCTTCTATTATTTTTGGATTTTTACGACTTTTCTATTTTCAAAAATATTAATTTACGAACGAAAATTATCTCTTTAACACTGAATTAAGGCGTGAAGAAATCCACAAATAGTCCAACAAAGTTTCAATAAGACAAAGAAATAATTTTCTCCTCTCAATCGTTATCCTACTTTGCAAAAAGGATGTAGCTATATTCTATTAAAAAAAAATGAAAGGCTAATTTTTTCGAAATTCAAAATTTTGTCATTTCTTTAGTTTATGTTAACAGTAGATTCATATTTATATTGCTGGCGCACCACAGCCATATCTGTCTTCTGCTGAAAAAACTCCAAACTCACTCACTCATATTAATATTAAAAAGTGAACAATAAAAAATATCCTGTAGTTGGCTTTTTTGTTTTTAATACAAGTATTTGTGCTTCAACATCAGGCATTTTTCTTTCAAATTATGGAACAAGATTTAGCCAGTAGCATCTTCTCTTTGTACAGTATTAACTATATTTATTTGAGTTCTTTGAAAAAGATAAAAAAAAATTATTGGAAACCAGGCTTGAAAGCACTCATGCAATAAGATTTTTTTTAATTATTGAAAGAAAACCCTATTTTTATGATAGTACAAACAGCCGGAAAGTTGCACTTTTTATTCAAAGTGGGATTATGTGGTAAACACGCAATTTCAAAAAATTACTTCTGTTTCAGTTATGCAAATATTTATGCATGAAACTTTAGGTTCAGCTTATTGAAACTTCTTTAATATTTAAATCATGTTATAAGAAACATTTTGCATGCCAATTTATAAGACTTTCAACTAATTCAAAAATTTGATATCCATTATGCGCAGATAATTTAATAAGGAAATCTTTATAAGCATTATTTTGACATCAAATTAGAGTCATTAAATAGTTAAAATAAATATTTAATATATTAGTTTAAATTTTCAGACATTAAGTAGTTTTTAGATACAACACAATGCATAAAAACTACCTCTATTGTATTAAAGTTTTTGTGAATAATTTAGTTATATTTTTCAGTTTCAATTGTCTGTAATTTTGCCACTTTTTTCGTGTCATATAGCTAAAAAGATCAACAAATTTTGTTCTTATTGTTAAACTAACGTAAAATGTTCATTGTTGTAGTTTGGCTTGTAGCAACATTTTTATATATTCATCTGATTCCTTGCCAGGTTTTACTAAAAATTATGTAAAATTGACACACTTTTTTTGAATATTTATTTAACGTCTAGACGTTCTTGTTCCAAAATTAAATTTGAGAAGTATCGTTTCTTTGTTTTTGTAACTCAGTGCATATCATTGAAATAAGACAATTATTTTACTTTATTTTGTATGCAAAATGGAAACATAAAATGACTAGATATTTCTGAACTTAAGTATTGGACGCTGGCTGGAGAGTCTGGATATTGCACAAAATACAAAAAATCGAATAAAAATACAATAATTCAGAAGCAATGAAATAGTTCTTTTGTTAAAAAAATTATAACAAAAGCAGGAAGAGATAAAGAAACATGAATAATATATTTGGTATTACAGTTTTACTTTTTCTTCTCAGGCTGATTCGTCCGCATTGGTCAAATTTAGGGCAACTTGGACTCAAGAAATATAATAAGAACTAGCTAAACTTGGAGATTAACTTTAAAAATGGAATATAATTGATTTTTTTTTAAATGTGAACCACCAGCCGCGGTGGCTCAGTGGCATGATCGCGGCCTTGGGGCCGGAAGGTTCCAGGTGCGAGACCTGAATCCACAGAAGATCCGCCGTGTATGTGAGCCTGTTGCACGCTAAATAATGCAAAGGGGACCAACAGTCCTCCCGCTGATAGGGTGTGGAATGTTGGAGAGGGTGTGCCAGCTGAGGTGTCGTCCTCGTCATCTAACCAAGTTTCTAAATTCTGACGCCCATCCAAAACAGCCACCGTGTTGCTTCAAAACGGGACTTTAATGTAACTAAACTCAATCATTTAATGATAAATAAAAACTAATAATTCGAGACATTTCATTCAATAATGGACACTCATCCAATCCAGGACAGCTAGTAGATATTGGGTACTGTCCCGGCTAATCAGGGACGTTTCGTCACTTTTATTATCTCTAACATCCATACAACGTGCTAAAGTTGATATACGATTCATCTTGGGAAAATAAGTCTGGGCTTCATTTTTCTGTATAATTTTTGAAAGAAAACGATACTTCACAAATAAAGATATGCGTTCAATTTATTATTTCTTCCCCGCTTCAAAGCATTGCACAAGTACATCGAAGTATTTTTTCCGAATCTCCAAAAATCAATATAATCGAGCAGAGAATAAACTTTAGTTTTTTTCACATGCCGAAATTATGGTAACCATATCCTACGAAAAGTAAAATTTGGGAAGGAAAGAATTCACTTTTTTAAGGTTAACTTTTTAACTAAGTTCTTAAAACCTAAATCTAGTTTATTCTTTCTTTAATATGAATTGTTTATTTATAAGTAAAATTTTGGATAATCCAGAATATTTAATTCCAATTTGGGAAAAATCCAAAACAAAAAGTCAAAATTCTAAGCTGCCCGGGGATTTCAGATGTTTCTATACATATAAAACCAAAACAAAATAGGAACAGATTTAAAGTTGGAAAGTCGAAGGAGACATAAACAATATTATTCCAAAAGTGAATAGAAAAGAAGAGCTTTTTAATTATTTTAATGGTATAATTTTAAGGTTTATCATTTTATCAAAACGTTGAAATAAAAAAAATTAATCACCTTAAAAAAACTTACATAGCTTGTTAAATTATAGATTAATCCTATAAAGACTAAATATTTGCTTCATGGACAAATAATAGATGAACTGCAAAGGATATGTCGTCGGTGGAAAATTTGTCTCATATGTGTGTGAGAACTAAGATTAAGATAATCATGACTTCTAAAATAAATTAACTGCACCAGAACTAAAAAAAATGAATTAAGAAAAAATTTTAAATGGTTTTTCAGAATTTAAAAATAATGGTAATTTTAAAACATATTGTAAGGAAATGAATGCTAACAATACTTCTCTAATGCAACAATTCAAAAACTTGCTATTTTTGCAAGAGTGGTAAAATATCAGTTTTTTAACATTTTTTTCATTCCTGCAATTCACTGAAAGACCTTAACAATGATAACTTAAATAATTTACAAATCACATCACAGTACGACTTAAACATAAATATTAGAAACATTTTTTTGACAAGCAAAAATGTATATAAATATATTCACTCCGTCTTCGTTGGTCGGACTGAAGAAATAAAAAAAATATCTCTTTTTATTTTATAGCCTTTAAAGTGCAGTTGAGATTATACGTACGAAAATCCTACATATTTAATTACAATATTTATATCCTACTGAAGGCAAGTAATATAACATAAATGCAAGTAATATTTTCAATTGGCGGGCCTACATTTTATGCGTAAACAATATTATGAAGACATAACATTCGCATGGAAAACACTTTGAACTATTGATGGTAATTTAAGGTTACATCTAGTTGTAATTTAGATTTTCGAGCGTGCTCTTTCAATACAAGCGTTGTAGAAGAAGTTGCGCCCTATTTTATCCCTTTTTGATTAGCCGAATTGTTATACAAGCGAAACTCTTTCAAGGTTTATGGTTATCATTAAAATCATAGTCAGAAACAAATATTCGCCTTAAAACATGGATTCTCTGTTATATTTCATTAGCTTTCTCATATCTATTGTGCATGATGATATTCTTAAAAGAATAAATGTCCCACGACCTAACGTTTACCAAAGAAAGCTCTAATAACATTTCCTTTCATCCTAAATCTACCTATGTCACCTAATTCTGGGCTTATTATGGCGAGAAATTTGGATTCTTTAATTTTGATTTATCCAATGAAATTGAATTCTAAAAGTGGAAAATAAGAATTAAACTGAAGTGCAGTAAACAAATATTTTCTCTGTTATGCGGGTCGCTATTTCACTTAAACCTTTTCGGGTAGTCCATTTGAAACATAGGGGTTGGGTATTTACACTGACTTTTGCCAAAGAATTCTGCAGATTCTATCTGATATTAACTCAGATTACTTGAAATTCTATTGAGTTGAGTAATAATTCATCAGTGTGTTTATATCAATTTCAAAATACACGCAGAAATAAACAGCATTGGCAAAATGTTAATGTTACTTGAAAGATAATTAAATGCTTTTCACCATAGTATATCATGATTTTTTTTAACTTTAATGATTTTTGAGTATTTTCAGACCATTAAAATGACATGTCAAGTGGACAAAATTGAGCATTTTCGGCACCATTTGCTTTTTGAATTTAATTAAAGCTACACGTGAGATTTGTACTCTGTATGGAGAAGTAGCAGTGCCTCAAAGTACTTCCAGCTGTTGGTTTCGCTTCATAAATAAAAAAATCAGTTAAGAAATGAATAGTGGGGAATGAACTTCTTTGTCAAACAATCAGAGGATTTTTTTAAAAAGTAAATGTGAAAATCTTAATTAAATTAGAAGAACGCTTGTGATCTGTTACTCGATTGTTACCAATAGAATCGAGTTCAACAATAGAACTAAACCTAAATATAGGGGTATTATTAATGTATTTTGTCTATTCTAATCTTGTGTTGTTCTTCGATGAGTTTTTGCTTGTAAATAAGAAGAGTAAAATTCTCGCTAAAAATATTCTAATCACTTTTAGTTCGGATTTCCTAAAAACCTTACTAGTAAAGGGTCCAATTTATGCACAAAAACTGGGGAAAACACCCTTCCCTTTTCATTCTCGATAAATTTTAAAGACATTTTTAGTTCCCCCTGGCACAATTTTCTAGGGAATTCTAAAAAGATTTGCGCCCAAGCAATCATAAAAATCAATACCTTTCTTTGCTAAAATATTTCTGGAATGTCTTATTGTTGTGACTGATTCCACTTAATCTAGATTAACTAGCCATCTTAATGAGTCAATAAATCATGATAAAAAGAATGACAGGCATTACGGCCTAGGTGCGCCAAGACAGCACCTGAGATAGAAGTCCGACTTAAGCTACATGGGGGTAGGTTGCCTTCCTGACGGACTTTAAGGAGGAACTAGGCCACATTTTTGTTTCGTTTGTAGGAAAGCCAGGAAATCCTCCAATAGCCATCTAGTCCAACCGCAGCAAACAATGTGTTGCTAAAGCGCAAATTTTGCATTATGCTGGTTAAGAGTATGTATGACCTAAGGATACAACTCGCAAACTTCTAATTGATATCTCAGATATGAGGCACCATTATCCATTAAGGCACTGATGGGGCTTCCGGAGGCTCTGCATCAATACAATGAATGCGTGAACAATGCTTTTATTTAAATCTCTCGAACATGTTTTGCACAATTTTATTTAAATTGGCTAGTTTCATGTTCGTAGAAATGAAGTTTCGATCGATTTTTCACTTACTTCCTGACTTGCAAGAGTTTTAAAATTCTTTATAGTTGTGTATTCTCAATAGCAATACACTATTTTAATATTTTCAGAACTTAATTATCAGTTAATCGATTAATTTAATACAAATTCGTTTCCCTACTTGGGAAGCCACCTAGTAGTGACTTAAGAAAAATTGATTTCAAGATTCCACGATATTTATTATAATGAATTATAAATTAAAGACTAAAAGGCAGAAGATATTTTAAATAATAAAATCCACTTTTTAGAACAATCATAAAAGTGTGTTTTTAAAAATTGCACTTATTCGAATTATTTAAATTAATATATGTGACTGTTACATTCTACCTCTTAAAATTCAGTGGTATTCAAACTCACGCAATAATAAATGACAATTAATAAATAGAAAATATCTCTGGTTCTTAACATGGAGAGAAGAAGCAAAACAAAAAAAAATTATGTTATCTCTATATTGATCAGTATTTGATTTTTGAAAACTGTTATTGTAAAAACAATAATGACATTTTACATGCAAGATGTCATAATCACATTTGCATGTTAATTAAAAAGCCTAAAATAACATACGTTCTCTTAAAATTTTTTACTTATTACATCGGAGATTCTTCTTTAAAGTTACATATGAAAAATTTCAATTCAACTTGTAGAAAATTTTTCCATTACATAGAATCTGCCTTGCATAAATTGAGATATTTCAATTAGAAAAGTATCCTATTAATCTAAGTATTTAATAAAATAGCACTCTGAATGCAATATGCTTATTTTCAGGCTTAAAACAGCATTACAAATGGATACGATATTCTACCAGGAAACTAATTTATTCTACGCTCTACAATGCGAGAAGTATGCCAACCTGTTTAATGAGAATTCTAAGTATTTACAGAAATCGTCTGTGTGGAAATCAGCTCCCCATTGTCTGCGAAATACTTTCCATTTCACGTAGAACGTGTTGCCAGAAACTTTGTAATTGAAATACTTGAAATTAAAATACCCAAATGCTTTAGAGGCATTTAAAGGAGTTTCTCGTTCTGTTACGCGAAATGAGTGCTCTTCAAAAATTCTGAAAACTGTCATTTGAAATAAAAAAACCCTCACAATGATATAACTTAACTTCGGATATTTAAGCCAATTACGAATGTGATTAAGATTTAAGTAGCAAATCTGACTGTCCCTGACCTTTTTCCGAACAAAAAGTCGCTTATTGTCTCGGTCTCTAAATCTAACGAGACAAAATTATTTTAGGAATGAAGCTATTTAATTATACTGAAAATTCCACCTCCACAATTAGATTGTGTGCGGAAATATTAAAAAGCTCGAATATTAGATACTACCTGATATCGGAAGACATATTTAAGTTCAATATTTTCTATTAAACATTAATATTCACAAGATCCTCTTTTCGTCTAAAGCTTTATTTATATCTTATTATTTATAAAACTTTAAAATATTTTACCAAACGATTTTTAACAATCACCGAAAGTTGATTTTTTCCGTAAGTTATTACTGATTCTTAAAGAATAATACAAAATTTAATTAATCAATGCTAGTGGCAACTCGGAGGCAAAAAAATAAATAAAACGATTTAAATTATATACAATAAATTCGGTCAGTAGGAACAGCAAGACTAAATATAAAAGAATCTTTTCTACGCTGGGGGAATAGCTTTCAAATGATAAAAAATTACCCATTTCTTTAAATTTCACGAACATTTCACTAAAACTATCATCATGCTTCATAAAACTGAATCTGAAAAAGATTTTTAAAAATATATATGTTAAATTTATTGAATTATAATCAGAGATTATTAGAAACAATTCTCTTTTCAATAGACCTGAAATAACAATATTCTAGAAATGGTTATTTACAATTAATACCAAGAATTTTACTTTAAATTCCTAAAAGCTGGTGTTTATAAACTTTTTTCCACCACAGTGAGAAATGCATTTGTCTCAGACAGGCATGGTATCACCTTAATGTCACTCCCAGAGAAGATACCACCAGATATTTTGAAAAATGCAAGGGATTTTCTCTTCTAAGGGATTTTGAGTTGCTTGGTTCAACATTTTTTTTTTTCGTTCTTATTTTATCTGTTGCCAAGAATTTGTTTTCCCAATTTTGAAGATTCCTTGAAAAACACAAGATTTCAATTGATAATACTAGTGACTTTTAAGTGTGGTTTCATTAGATTTTATCGGTTAACATAAAATAACACCAAAAGGCACCTTAATCGAACTCTACTCTAAGAACTCTGTACCCTTCTCTGACTTCATTTTCACGTACATACGACATACGAAAATCCCTACCGTATCTTTGAGTTGATAAACCTTAACCGTTTGAGCGCCAGAGGGGCACATTTGCTCTCAACTTGTTCAGTGCTTGTAAATGCGGAGCTACTTAATGAGTAGAGTCGAATTGGCCTTATATTGGATTTTGCCGAAGCGCAGCTTTTTCTGAGGAAACGAGAAGCGCCATTACGTTTTAATTTTATATACATTACGGACTCGAGAAGTGAAATTACGTTTCAATTTCATGCACATACAACATACGAAAATCCCTTTCGTGTCTTTGAGTTGGTATACCTTGACCGTTTGCGTGCAGAGGGCGCAATCTCGCGCATCCTGTTAAATGGTTACAAGTGCCACTATTCAATGAGTAGTGACCTAACACTGGATTTTACCGAAGCGCATTTGTTTCTATAGAAAAGAGAAACGACAATACGCAGCTAGGCACGTTTCGACGAAGAAACAGAAAAACGCCATATAGTCCAGTCAACGAAGGCCAAAACTCGACGAATAGAAAAAAAAATGGTGTAGTTTTGAAATTTGGCACAGTTGTTGGAGGTAGTGTCCTTAATGACATGCTAAAACTCGAAAAAAAAAGTGGAGGGTGCGCATGGGTACAGGGGGTTGAAATGAGGGATTTCTCAGTTTTTCTTAAATATCTCGAAAACTATGGATCCTAGCTAAAAAAAAATACTTAATTATAAAGTTAAACTAAATTAAATTTTCTATAAAAATAGTCCTATACATTGTTCTTAGGATGAATAGTTTAGCATATTACAGCAGTTTGAAAAAGGGCATAATTACAATAAGTGGTTGAAAATGTTAGATTAATTTTTATGAAAGAAAATTTATATTTCAAAATAGCGGCTATCTATTGCAATATATCTATAACATATTATATCCTTCAATAACAAAATATTATAGTATATAAATAAATACATAAAAACATGCATAACCCATTTTTGCACTTGCTCGTAATTAAATTTCACCATTTTTTTCTAGTATATGATTAAGTTCGAACGCATCCTCTTCTTCTAGAGGCACGTCATACAAGTACCATTAAAGGGCCAAAACAGAAACACATTACTAAACGAGTGTTGCTTCGCCGTCTTTGGTTGAGGAATTGAGAAAGATCAGCTCTCATCTTGAGATGAGAGAAATGATCTACGGTTATCAAATATGTTCATCAGCAAGCGTCTAGGAAAAATCTTCTCACCGACTTGTGAGATATGGATATCATCTGCGTTGATCAGTTATAAAAGATGTCAGCAATGTTTTTATCTGGATTAGTTGATTTTTGAACAATGTAACTATAGTGCTTTGCTTTTTCTATAAATATCTGGGTAATGTTCATGGAATGCAGGGAGAAGAAGGATGGTTTGGGCAAAAAGAAAGTTCTTTTCTGTAGCTTTCTCTTGTAAAAAATAATTTAGCTTACTTTTCTCCCTGCCAGGCTTACATAAATGTTACTTTCGTGGTACAAAGCAATCGAGTAAACAGATCTTGGTCTACGCATTCCCTGGATGAGGTTTTCTCTTAACCAGATCTACAATATAAGTATCAGAATCTCCGTAGCGACTCGTCTTCAATTCCTTCAGAAGCCATTTTCGTGTTAGTAATTGAACATGCTCATCTTATTTCTTCAAGAGAAAATGTTTCGGTCGAACCGACAGACTCGTTGCGAACTTTGTTAATCTCAACATAGATATGTAGATTTAGATTGAATTGTCTAATAACCTATTTGGGAGGCTAACATAGAACCAAAAGACTGAGTAGAAAGGACCTAGTGAAGGAAAAGCAAGTGAGGGGAGGAAGGCAAAGGACTGTGCTAGGTTTGTCCTCCCCTTCCCTGAACCCCTCCTCGACACATGTAATAATCTACCTTCGTAAAATTATTGTATAGGCATGAGATCTTTCTAGAGTTGTTGCTTCAGCACTTTTAATTAATTTAACCATAAACAATAGAATTTTGAAATATTCACTTTGAACTCCCCTGTATCTTTCAAATTTCATTCTACAAAACATTTGAGCTGTTTTAGTGAAATTTAATGTGTTTAACTTTAATATTTTTTATCTATGATCCATAGTTTTCGAGATATTTAAGAAAAAGAGAAATCCCCCATTTCAACCCTACCCTCTACCCCAGCGGGTTTAGTATGTCGTTTAGGACTCTCCCAACAACTGTGCAGAATTCCTAATTTCAAAACTACACCTTTTTTTTCAGATTTACAATTCGTTGAGTGGATTACGAGTAGAAGGAAACTTGTGAAGGGGAAAGGATGTGAGGGGAGGAAGGGAGCATAACTGATCATCAAATGGGTTTATTACCCCCTGCCTCCGACACATGCAATACTACCCTTGTTTAATTATTATATAGGCATGAGGTTATTATAAGGGTTGTTGATTCAGCACTTTTAATTGATTTTACCAACATATTAAGGAATTTTAGAAATATTAACTTTTAAATACCCCTGTATCTTCTAAACTATTAATTCTATGAAAAGAAAGTAGGAGCTTTTTTGTCGGAAATTTTATGTAGTTTAATTTTGTTAGGAGTGGTTTTTGATACAACCTATAGTTTTCGAGATATTTAAGAAAAACTGAAAACGTCCGCTTTAAACCCCCTGTACCCCCCACCGGCGGCCCTGACTTTTAGTATGTCGTTTAGGACACTACCACCAACAACTGTGCCCAATTTCAAAACTACACCATTTTCTTTTTCTATTTTTCCTTCGTTGATTGGACTAATAGCGATGTTTGGTATTTTCTGACTGATTTTTTCAGACACTCGTGATACTCAAACTGTTAAATATTAGTACTGGACCGTCCCCTAAGAAACCATCTTAACCAATACATTTCATTTTTATTGAATGTTTATTTTAAAGACAGACATAGAATTTTACACTTCAAAATAAATTCGGGTTTGTCTTCTGGGAATTTTGTAATTACACTTTTTTCTAAACGAATATTTGTTTTCTCTTAGCGAGAGAATATGTCTCATTGCTTTACATATTTTTCGAATTAAAATCTTTGAAGTAAAAATTTTCTTTCATTAGATTTCGTCTGAATACAATTCATTGCATGTTTGGTAGTGGTCGAAATCAAGCTGTTCAGTTAAAGCTGAAGAAATGTCACACACTTCTCCCAATTTGTGAAGCTCTTACACACAAGACTGGGCCTGAAAATTCCTTCAAAGTTCTGTGTCAACTAAAATTGCTTTTTAGTTTTCTTTTCCAATACAGTCTGATTCTTGTTTAACTAGAACCATAAAATTACCTATCTCTTATATAGTTATCATTAAGTTTTCCCCCCTAAAAATGAACTGAAAACTAAGCAAGATATTTTTCAAGTTGCTTCTCAAAGAAAGTTAGAAGTTGCCTCTAATCATTTGGACAGGAATCGTTAACTTGGACCACCCATCTGGGCAGATTGTAGTACTTCTCACCGACACTAATGGTAGTAATTTATAGACCAAAAGCCCTGGTGGCAATTTTCAGAGCAGTAAAGAGGGAATCACTTAATGAGCCTCGAACAAACGTAAATTATCAGCAATTCAGCTAAATTCGTCAAACAGTAGGTGTAATCAGCTCCTAACTTTTATCTACAAATTCTGAAATACTTATATGAAAGTTCTAATTTAATTAGGTAACTCGTACTAATTTGATTGCACTTCGTGAATATATAATTAGAATATTTTATTTCCTTTTGTTAACTAATTGCTATTAAGCATTGTTGTTATTCTTTTAGAAACAGCACTTCCCATTTCAGTAACTAAATTTCAAGCTTATTAAATTCAAATTCCTTTCATCATACCATTTTAACACTTCAAAGTCCAATTTTCTTCTTGTAATGGTATATTAAAATTTATATTTTTGGGATTGGGATTGATTTAAGAAAAAATTCATTTAGATTTTTAGATCAAATTAAGTTGATCTGTTAAATAATTTAAGTAACTAATAACTAATTAATAAATAACGACATTTCATTATGGTTGAAGAAAATTAATTAAATTAATTAACATCTAGGTTTTTGTTTCATCGAAAAATTTGGCGAAACAACCTTCTTTTCAGCGCTAAGTGTTGGCACATTTCTATCTAAAAATGATAATAATAATTAATGGATTATTTATTTGCTTTTTAAACCCAAATTAGGTGCTGAAAGTGTTTATTAATATTTTATGGTTTCTAAAGCTGTTAAGCGATAGCAACTCTCATTGAAGTTGGCAAAATATCTTAACATGAACATATAAAAATTGATGGCGTTGTTGCCTAATACATTTCCTGCGACCTTAGAAGGGCTTAACAAAAGCAAATACTTGAATAAACAATGAGGGTTAATGGATGTTTTGACAATGACATTTTGCCTCGCCCTCCTGCCGGTGGATGACGCTGCAAAGACCTTTGACTTTCCGGAGAAGAACGAGAGACAGTGTGACTTGAGGCTTCGTGCCAGAAGGCTCGCTGGTTTTCCTCTCACGGGACGAACAAATCTCGCCATGCTTAGAGAGTTGTATATATGTAATGTAATATTAGTTAACCCAGAATAATTCTATGTGGAAGATGTGTGAACAAATAAATTTCATTTAATTCAACTTTGCCCAACGTTATTTTAACCTTCATTTTCACTTCCTGTGAGCTAGCCGGATAATGGCGGCTAAAACTGACGCCCAACCGTCTGGCCGAACCTCGCCTGCATCCTGTTTGGTTGATAAGTATATTTTGCAATCTTTACTTTTAAAATGGAAAGATAAAAATAACGATTTAGAATATGGTGTTATTTGGTCGAAAATTGTAATCATAAATTATACTGTTTTGAAATTTGTTGCACGTGTTAGTCCTAGTTGAAAAGTGTTAAAAATGGTTCGGAACTAGTTAAAAGTAAAATAAATGCTACATTTGCATATTCGGAGTTATGAATTTTTGTTTTGAAATAATTTTTGTGCTCATTTAATTGCTTTAAAGTTCGATGTTTTTAAGCATTTTTTTTTCAGATGAAATTGTGTTTGAAATATGTATAAAAACAAAGTTTTCATTTTGTTGTGTGTATCGAATGCTATATATTTTCATTAATTAAAGCAATTAATTTTGTTTTTTTTATATTTGTAACAGTATTCAAATTGGTAAAATAATTATTGTATCCAGTTATTGATTATTATGCTTGAAGATGCAGTGATTAAAAGTAACATAAATATTAAATTTAATTTAATTGTGTTATGCTTTCTGACAGTTGATTGTCTAATAATAATTGGTTAATGGTAAATTAATTATTATCTCCAATTTAATTGTTCTGATGATTGCGAATTTATAATTGATAACTATCCATTTTTGCTTCATTTTTTTAAAGTAACTTTAGAACCTATTCTCTGTGTGTTTAAGTATTGAATTTAATTGTTAGAAAAATACTATTAGTTTGTGCAAATTTTTGTAAAATAAAGATTTCATTGACTGTATGTATAATGTGTTCATCAACTACTTCCATCGGAAACAAAAGTGTGTTTGTGCGCGTTACAATGAAATTTTACATTTCAAGTGGGTGATATCAAATATTGAAGTGATACAATGAATCAGTCGATTCAAGTGCAAATAAATTTTCGCATGTCGTTGTGTGTACTACAGTGAATCAGTCGATTCAAGTGCAATAAAATTTGTTGAAGTGTTACAGTGAATCGGTCGATTCAAGTGCTAATAAATTGTTGCATGTCATAGTGTGTGAATCAATCGATTCCGCCAAAAGTTTAAGCATGGCTTTCCTCGGCAAAGTCCGTAAAGAAGATCTGATTATTCTCGCCAGAAAGTTAGGAGAAGAGGTCACCCCAGACCTCAAAATAATAGATCTCAGGAATTTGATTGCAAGCACAAATTATGAGATGGAGTTTGTTAAAGAACTGTTGAACACAGTTATATTACAACGAACCGAAGAGGCTGATCAAAGAAAACTTGAGCTCGAAATTGAAGAGAGAAGGAAAAGAGAAGAAAGGGAATTCGAACTGGAAAAGCTGAAACTTCAAAATGAATCTTTCAATTCAGCTGGAAGTGGGTCTTCCAGTCCAAAAATAGATTTTCTGTCTATGATTCCAAAATTTGATCAAGCAAACAATGATATAAGCTTATATTTAATCCTATTTGAGAGCCAAGCTCAGGCCGCAGACGTTCCGAAGGAATTTTGGGCTTCACACTTTCTCAGTCTGCTACCCTATGAAATAGCACAGCTTGTTGCCAGAGAAGACGTAGGGATTTCACGGGATTTTGAAAAGGTGAAGAGCCTGCTACTGAAAAGATATAAGCTTACAGGTGAGAAATTCAGGCAGCTGTTTTCCAAACACTGCAAGTCCCCTACTGCTACCTGGAAAGACTTCGCATATGAAGTCAGGAACTATTTTTATGGATGGATCAGTGGTTTAGATATTTCCACTTTTGACCAGCTAAAGGAACTGATAATCGTAGATCAAATCAAGCGTAGAGTTCCCCCCGAAGTGCGTGAGCACTATATCGACGAATGGAGCCAACTCAACAATGTTGAAAAACTAACTAGCAAGTTAGACGACTATGATGCAGTTCGAACCAAGAGAGATTTCCATACCTCGACACCCCGAAAAGGAGCTGGAAACAGAGCATACGCTACTCTTAACCAGAAAAGGTATCCAGAACAGAATCCGAAATTCTCGGAGAATCCTAAGCCTGAGAAAAAAGAAAATCGATCAACCTTGACATGTTATGGCTGTGGAAAGCCAGGATACATAAAAGCCAAGTGTCCTTCATGTACACCCAGAGAGAAGAGCAGTTCCAATAGTATAACCCTTTATACTTGTCATGCTTCTGCTTCACCAACAGCTCTACTAGATATCCGAATAGGTGATATCAATGGAAGAGTATGTGCTGACACTGGTGCCACTCGCTCCATTGCTGGTGAGTTAATGTTCAACTCGCTCCGAGGACGAGGAGTTAATTTCCAGAAGATGGAAGTTACGATGGCTTTGGCAGATGGCAGCCGAACTACCATGGAAGCTTACACCGCCCGGGTGTCCATTGACATTGAAGGAAGAACTGCGCCCATTGAGATGTTGGCTTTACCAAAAGCAAAAGGCAACCGAACACTCTTAGGCACTGACTTTTTGGAAAAGTCTGGTATTGTTCTAGACCTCAAGAACAAAAGATGGTATTTTAGTACAACCCTCATCACAAGATATGTTTCAAGTAAGACCGTGATGTAAATTCGCTACAGGCTGCTGGAAGTATTCTAGACAACAGTTGACACCTTCGTGAAGATGAAGGTATACCTCTGACCCCAGAGCGAAGAGAGAAGATGAGCTACCTGCTTGAAAAATTTGACAGTATCTTCAAGCCAGGGGGAGACCCTACCCCTTATGCGGAACATCACATAAATACCGAAAGGCATCCACCAGTTTCTGTACCCCCTTACAGAATGACGCCTATGAAAAAGGAACTCTTAAGGAAGGAGATAGAAGACCTTCTAGAAAAGGATGTGATTGAAGAATGCGAGTCCGCCTATGGGGCTCCTGTGGTTTTGATCCCAAAACCGGATGGAAAAACACGTCTACGCATCGACTATCACAAGCTAAATGAAATCACAGTCCCTGATTCATATCCACTCCCCAGAATGGATGATCTACTGCAAAGTGCAAAGCACACGACCTTTATGTCAACTATCAATTTAAAGTCAGGATACCACCAGATCAACGTGCATCCTGCTGATAGGGACAAAACTGCCTTTGTTTGTCCCTTTGGAACATTCCGATTTAAGAGAATGCCTTTTGGTCTCCGGAATGCCTCTGCTACGTTCCAGAGGCTAATGGACATGTTCTGCCGAAACCTGCCTGCCATGGCATATCCAGACGACATCATTGTGTTATCACCCACCTTTGATCAACACCTCCTGGATCTGGAGACAGTTTTCATGAAACTGAAAGACTATAAGCTTCGGGCCAACCGCAGCAAGTGCCACTTTGCTTGTTCTCGTGTGAAGTATCTTGGGCTTTGGATCACGTCACGTGGAATTGAAGTCGACCCTGATAAAGTATCAGCTGTTCAGAAAATTTCACCTCCTAGAAATGTGAAGCAAGTACAATCCTTTTTGCAAACATGTTCTTGATATCGAAAATTCATACCTAATTTCTCAGAAATTGCTCGCCCTCTGAGTAATCTTACAAAGAAAAAACAGTTTGGACTTGGACTGAAAGTGAACAAAATGCTTTCACCACCCTGAAGAATTGCCTGGTATCACCTCCCATTTTGAGCCAAGTGGACTTTACAAAACCTTTTATACTCCGGACTGATTTAACCGTTTTAACGTTCCGGACGGAACGTCATTTTCACTTCCTGTGAGCTAGCCGGATAATGGCGGCTAAAATGTTCAAATGCTTTATTATAAAACAGAAGACATTTCAATGTAATTCCTTGGAACAATTTTCTATTACTAAAACATATGTAAATATGTGACTAGAAAAAAAATTACGCATGCAATAATATTTAACAATTGATATATTTGAGCGTTACTTTCAAATTCAAAATAATATTCATAAGGTATATCGATTGAATGAAACGATTATGTTTCTTTCGTTTCAAAAAAATGTTCACGCTGTAAGGTCTTAGCCCAGTGATACCGGGTCCGATCAGAGATCAACAAGACAAAGCAATACAGCACATTAATATTTAGTTATGTTTCTTGATTAATGTCATTTATACAAGAAATTTACACATAAAGAAATACATTCAAATAGTTTCTATAACTCCGGATGATATCTCGAGAGTCAAAAAATGTTCATAACTGGAATTAATCGCAGTTATCAGTGGTGAGTTCTCGTAACAATCGATAAGCTATAGTTTCGGCAACTGACAAAACTCAGATAAATAGTTTCTAACTCAGGGCGAGTTTTGTAAGTCCGAAGGCCGGAAGAGGAATTTGAGGTAATCGACGCTCAATTAATCAACGTAACCACCAAAGGGTTATACGAGTTACCAAGTCGATAATTGTCAGTGAGGTATTCGAGGCTCACTATCTTCTAGCAATTCCCTAAAAGAATGCTCTAATGCGTTTCAGCTCTCCAAAGGAGCTATCTAGCCAAGGGTTGGCTTCAATTCCACGGGGTCTAAGAACGCCCTTTCAAGTGCAGAATCTCGAGCCGAGATCTGACTTTTCAATCTTCTCCGATCTCGATAATCGAGTCTCGAATCAATCTCTAAATCAATTCTCTCTCAATTCTCTCCTCTTTCTCTCCAAAACTCCAAACTTTAAACTCCTATGAGGCGTGGCCGAAAGGTTAAGTCTCAGGGATTTGTCGGGTTGCTGACCGCAGCTTCCAACCACTAACCTCGCTTTCTTTCTCATCTGATCATTAGCAGAGGGTCGGAACTTTAAGAGTTCCTTTGACGGTCTCTGGGGAGGTCAATTCTACGTGCGTACAATCATCAAAAAATAAAACTTGAGATTTTGATGATTTGATCCAAAAAACATTTTTAGAAAAATGTCTGTCTGTGAGCAGGAAAACTCAAAAACGAACGAGCTGGAAGAATGAAAGTTAGCATTTGGTCTTTCTAACAAAATTTTACATCTGTATAACATTGTGTGCGAAATCCTTCAAAGGGAAGGTAGTAGAGTCTCGACTTCGACCGGATGATCATGGATTTGAAACCGTTTCTACGAAAGATCCGCAGTGTAGGGTAAAACCGGGTTGCTAAGATTCGAAGGCCTGTTGGAGCTAAAATATGCGGCATAGAGCTTGTCAAATTTTATTAAAATATTCATTGTTTATCAGAGTACAATATATCTTTCCAGAAAAATCACAGTTTCATTACTTTTTATCAATGATTATTTTATAAAAAAAGTCAAGCTTCAAATAGTGGGGTAAAACCGAGTACAAATGCTAACATTATGGGAAATTAGGAAAACTTGATTTTAAGTGGAAAAATTGCAATCATTTTTATTTTATGTGACAGTTTAATAATATTATTTATAAAGTCCACATGTAAAGCAGTTGTCTTCTTTCTTCGCGCCACTGCAAATTTCGTGGGCACAGCTAAAGCAGTTTTTACATTGGATTAACCCTTTCTCTTTATTTAAATTAGAAAATACATCTAAAATATAAACAATCAACGTTTGATGTGTTTTTATCGTCTTCATCGGAGGAATCATCAGTACTGTTTGTCCTGGTCTTACTTTACTTGGAGTACCCGGTTTTACCCCGAGAGCAGGGGTTATAAAAAAACGAAATAGAACCGAGTGATTACTGGAGTAAATCCTTATTGCTTCACAGGGTATAAATCCTTCGTAAATGTATAATAAGCTGGTCTAAATATATTTTTATAATTATAATGTTTTTTAAGTAAGAATAGTTTAAAATCAAACGAACATCAGAGAGTTAACGTCTTATAACAAATAAACATTCACAGATGCAGTAAATTCAACAGTTACTACACGCCACTATAACTGTTCCTTTTTCTTAACTAGAAGAGTGTAATTCAGAATCTGACTGCTACATAGAAAAAATAATAGTGCCAGAATCAAGGGTACCCGATTTCACCCCACTCTCCCCTATACGGGCATGGTTCACATTAAATCGCCATCAAACGCTCTTCCGCTCCTACACAACCCGCCCCGACCCAGCTTACCCTACTGAGTTTTAGGTAAAAAGAGCCAGAGAGGAAGACTGGTGTGCTGCGGAAGTTTGGAGAAGGGGGTGTCGGCTCAGGTGTCGTTCTCATCAACTGAATATGGTTCAAAACTTCGATGTCCGTCCCAAAATAACCCTCGTTTAGCTTCGGAACAGGACGTTAATTCTCTCCAGCCGAAATTATTATTTGTTTGTAATAAATTTTTAATTAATAAATTGTAATTTATTTATGGCATAGTTAATTAATATGAATTAATTAAATATATTATCGATAAATATATGCATCTAGTGATATATTTTGTGCATTTGTATTGAGATCATATTGCCATCTCGAAGGTGTATGCACTACAATGTGAGTGCGAGTGATAATATTTGTTGATTATTGAAAGTAGAATACTACGGCGATTCCATTTGGCATACGTAACTAAACTAAACCGCAAACGGGAAGTCTGTGTGTCTGTCTACCCGTCCATGTGCATATGAACAAGATTACTCAAAGATACAACGAATTGGGTGAACGAAATTAGCCAAATGGTTTTATTGCCAGAATCAATATCTAATTGTTGAAAAAGTCGGTCACCGGTAGGAAGTTCAAAAGGCATATTCTATCCTCTTAAATATACAATAAAGCCAAACGCAAAACACGCCATATCGTGCAGTAAAAGAAAGCTGAGAAGAAAACACTGTAGTTGATTTATTTTGGTTTCCAAAATTAATTTGTCCGACTTATATTTATTCTTAAACTCGTGTCTCCTAGCACTGACAATTTGTGTTATTTTTCTCGCCAGCAAAGGAAAGCATCCCACAGATTGTAGTCCAATCAACGAAGAAAAAATAGAAAAGAAAATGGTGTAGTTTTAAAATTTGACACAGTTGTTGGTGGTACTGTCCTAAACGACATACTAAAAGTCAGGGTCGCCGGTGGGGGCTACAGGGGGTTTAAAGGGACGTTTTCAGTTTTTCTTAAATATCTCGAAAACTATAGGTTCTATCAAACCCACTCCATAACAAAATTAAACTACATAAAATTTCCGACAAAAAGCTCCTACTTTGTTTTCGTAGGATTAATAGTTTAGAAGATACAGGGGGATTTAAAAGTTAATATTTCTAAAATTCCTTAATGTGATGGTAAAATCAATTAAAAGTGCTGAATCAACAACCCTCATAATAACCTCATGCCTATATAATAATTAAACAAGGGTAGTATTGCATGTGTCGGAGGGAGGGGATAATAAACCCATTTCATGAACAGTTATGCTCCCTTCCTCCCCTCACATCCTTTCCCCTTCACAAGTTTCCTTCTACTCGTAATCCACTCAACGAATTGTAAATCTGTAAAAAAGGTGTAGTTTTGAAATTAGGAATTCTGCACAGTTGTTAGGGAGAGTGCCCTAAACGACATACTAAAAGTTCCCGCTGGTGGAGGGTACAGGGCAGTTAAAATGTGGGATTTCTCAGTTTTTCTTAAATATCTCGAAAACTATGGATCATAGATAAAAAAAATTAATTATAAAGTTAAACTACATTAAATTTCATACAAAACTAGTCCTAAACGTTTTGTAGAATGAAATTTTAGAAGATACAGGGGAGTTCAAAAGTGAATATTTCAAAAATTCCCTATTGTTTAATGGTTAAATCAATTAAAAGTGCTGAAGCAACAACTCTCAGAAAGACCTCATGCCTATACAATAATTTTACGAAGGTAGTATTGCATGTGTCGAGAGTAGTGGCGGTATCAGGAATGGGGAGGCGACAAACCTATTTGTTGCACAGTCGTGTTGCCTTCCTCCCCTTACGTGCTTTTCCCTCCACTAGATCCTTTCTACTCAGTCTTTTGGTTCTGCTAACGCTCCAAATAAGTGTATTTAGACAGTATAATCTAAATCTACATATATATGTTGATATTAACTTAAAAGCTCGCAACCATGTCACAGTTCGACCGAAACATTTTCTTGCCATTGAAGAAATAAGACCAGGCATGTTCAATTACTAACACAGAAAATGGCTTCTGAAAGAATTGAAACGAGAATCGTTACAGGAGATTCTGATACTTATATTGTGAAATCTGGGTTAGAGAAAGTAACTTCTCATCCCGAGGGAAAGACGTAGACCTAGTCGTGTAACTGATTGCTTTGGTACCACCAGAAAGTAACATTTATATTATGAAGCCTGGCAAGGGAAAAGTAGAAGCTAAATTATTTTTTACACGAAAACTACAGAAAGAACTTTCTTTTGCCCAAACCATCCTTCTTCTCCATGCATTCCGTGGCTGAGACATTACACCAGATATTTATAGAAAAAGAAAAGCACTATAGTTACATTGTTCAAAAATCAACTAAGCTAGAAAAAAACATTGCTGACATCTTTTATAACCCCTGATCAACACCAGATGATATCCATATCTCACAAGTCGGTGAGAAGATTTTCCTAGTACAAAGCCGTTGCTGATGAACATAATTTGAATAACCGTAGATCATTTCTCAAATCATCAACCAAGATGAGAGCTGATCTTTCCTCAATTCCTCCAACCAAAGGAACGGCGAAGCAACACTCGTTTAGTAATGTGTTTCTGTTTTGGCACCTTTAATGGTACTTGTACCAAATGTGCACCTCCAGAAGAAGAGGATGCGTTCAAGAAAATGGGTTATGCATATTTTTATGTATGTATATAGATAATATTATGTGATAGAAAAAAAAATATGTTATATATATATATATATATATATATATTTAATAGATAGCGGCTATTTAGAAATATATACTTGAAAACTTGACTAAATGAAAGTAAACCTAACATTTGCAATCACTTATTGTAATTATGTCCTTTTTCAAACTGCTATAATATTCTAAACTATTCATCCTAAGAAGAATGTGTAGGACTATTTTTATAGAAAATTTAATGTAGTTTAATTTTATGTTTAAGTTTTTTTCGCTAGGATCCATAGTTTTCAAGATATTTAAAGAAAACTGAGAAATCCCTCCCTTTCAACCACCCCTATACCTCCTGAGCATCTTCCACCACTTGAGAATTTTACTATGTTGTTTAGGGCGCTCTCCCCAACAACTGTGCTAAATTCCGAATTTCAAAACTACAACTTTTTTTTTAAATTTAGAATTCTTTGACTGTACTACGAGTAGAAGGAAACTTGTGAAAGGGAACGGATGTGAGGGGAGGAAGGAAGCATAACTGTTCATCGAATGGGTTTGTTACCCCCTCACCGACACATGCAATACTACCCTTGTTTAATTATTATATTGGCATGAGTTTATTATGAGGGTTGATGATTCAGCACTTTTAATCGATTTTACCATTACAATAAGGAATTTTACAAATATTAACTTTTAAATCCCCCTGTATCTTCTAAACTATTAATTCTACGAAAACAAAGTAGGAGCTTTTTTGTCGGAAATTTTATGTAGTTTAATTTTGTAAGTGAGTGTTTTCTGATAAAACCCATAGTTTTCGAGATATTTAAGAAAAACTGAAAACGTCCCCGTTAGGACACTACCCCCAACAACTGTGCCAAATTTCAAAGCTACACCATTTTTTCCCCCTATTCGTCGATTTTTGGCCTTCGTTGACTGGAGTATTGATACAATTCCCAAATCGTGTCACTTTCACCTCGTTTCTAACTATATTTATGCTGCAGAAACATATCGAATGAGGAAAATTTTTCTATTCTTATAAGTGTCAAACAAAAATCAATCCTTTCTTGTGATATGTGGAAACCTGTATTACTCATTCTTGAAGGCCCGTTTCAAAAATGAAATATGCATAGCACTGTGTTTTTCAAAATTTAACAATAATTCAATAACTTGTTTTTGAGTTTTGACAATGGAATTTTTGTGTAGAAAGAAAATGATACTTTCACTGAAACTTTCACGCAAAGAAGAGAAAGAGAGAGTTTCGGAAGTTTCCAAAAGGACTTTTCACTCTGCTGATGAAAATCATGCCAGATATTAAATTCGTATTAATCTATACAAAGACCAACTGAGAAGCCACGTTGCCAGATTTTCCCTCAAAAATAATTCTAATCAAGCATTATTACGTCCATTTTTACTTGCATAATTATCTCATAAGTACCAGGTTAATATAATAATATAAGGGATTCTAAGTCCAATTAAGTGTTACTGAACGGAATAAAGAAAAACAACTGAAGTAAATATTTTGTTTAACAAGAAAGAAAGTTGCGAAGTTTAATAAAGACGAAAAATAATTCAATATTCTTGATTCATTTTAAAATGTGTAAAAAATACTGAATACGCTGAGCATAATCAACGGAATAGAGAATAAGAATCATTTAGAAGTTAGTTTATTATGGTCAGTCCCGTTTTGAAATTACACTAGGAACATTTTGGGGCATACCTAATGATTATGAACCGTGATCGGACGACACCTGATCTGGAATCTCAATCTCTAAGCTTCCATGCCACACCAGCATTAAAAAGTTTATCAGCAATCAAATGCAATTCGCCTTTCTGTGTAAATTGGGGAAGGGGTCTGTTCTAGGAATTTGGGCTGGAAATTGTTCGTTTGATTCTGTGAGTAGCCATTTTGGTGCGTTCTCTGCTAGTGGTAAGTTGAATTCTTTTTCTGGCGAATGTTTTATTTATTATGATGACTTTTTATTGCCCGATGGCTAATGAATTTTATTCTTTAAATCTTTTTTGAAACTAAAATTTATTGGCGTATTTATTGTAATGTGTAATTTATTTTTTGTGTGGGTAGTCCTAAAATTGGCTTTCTTTTCCTTTGGGATCTTTCGGGTCGCAGCAGGTTTTTGTTTTGACGAAAGTTAGTCCTCTTACAGAAAAAGATCCAATTTTTAGAATACCTACCTGCAGGTGACCCTTGATGAAGTCTGCAAGGTGGGATTCTATTCTACTTTTTCCAATAGTACTTTTTATTAAAGTTGCTTTGTTTTCCTTTTTTTCATAAAATGTTTTGTTTTAGCACTTGACGTCAGATTTATCGTTCACCATTGTCACATAGAAGGTATGTTTTTTCCGATGGCATCAGGTCTCGAAACTATGATTATCTTATCCCGAAACCGTCAGGCCATAAATAATTAAGAAATCATATTTCTGAGTTTATATCAACTTAATATACCAATATGTTTATAATTAATCCAGTTTATAGCTGGAGATATAAGAATTGGGAAAACGCTTCTCCTTCTTTCTGAATAATCTGTTGAAATTAGTTTTCAAAACTGAAACGTGGAAATACGGATTCTTATTCGAACTGTTGTCTTACTTCAATATCTCCCTGTCACAATCAAAATATAAATAACAGGGATATCAAAATTCTTTTGAGACTTATTGTGTTTATCATGTTACGTGAAAATAAGTATCAAAACAAAAAAAAAAGTTCCTTAAAAATATTACTTGATACCATAAGATTTTAAGCTATATTTACTTATTTATAATATTTTTGCATTTGCTGCATAAAAATGTAATCTACAAAATCCATTTATTACAAAACAATCTTATATAGGAAACGTTAGAAGATAAGTGTTTTTTTCCTAATTTTTTAAGATCCAAAATACTATATTAATGGCCTTAAAATATTTATTTATTTCATAAATCATTTCGTTTACAATCCTGTAGCGTTAGTAAGACGAGATTTAAAATTTTCTTATGACTTTTTTTTAAGCATTCAAAGACTCTTAGTGAAGTTTTATTCTTTACAAGAATAATTAAAATGGCTTACTTAATTGTGCTTTAAAATATTCTTGTAAATTTTTCAGTTTGTTATCAAACATCATTCTGCAAATTAACCTTTTACATTATACTTTATAATGTAACTAGCCGCCTACGGCGACCAGCTGATTCGCCAATCTTATAATAATGGTAATACTATATTTAAGGGATTTAATAAGTGATACTGTACACACTGACACAAAGTACAACTAACTTCATATCTATAAAGTATTAAAACTCAAAAAATCCATTTAACAACTTATAATAACTCATATGAGCAACACATCCCAGGAGACTCGCACTTGAACTTTTTTGCGTTACAGTGCACACGGACTATGTCCATTTTTCCAATATATACGTTTGGATGAACTTCGTAATCGTATTGTGGATCATACTTGAAAGCTTCGAGTTTCGGGTTGTTCTTCCGGAGTAATTCTCTCGTTTGAACAATCCTTACTCGATTTTCCTCGACGCGAGCCTCCCTTTGTTCAGTTGTCTCATTAGCTCTGGACGCAGCCCTTCTGTGGCGGTCTTCTTCGAGACGGTATCTCCGTACTTCAGGTGTTTCTATAGCCCTAGACGCAGACATCCTGAGGCGGCTTTGTTCGACGCGAGCATCACGCTGTTCTGGGATTCCACACACCCGCATTACTTTTGCTCTTCTGGTTTTCGGATGTACTTGTCCGATAGACTGTCTTTTCTTTGGCGGCATATTAAATGCGAATGCTTAGCTATTTTAAAAGCAATGTTCGATCTCTCTTCCAAGTGCAAACTGGTCTTCACCCTAGCAGGGGAAAGGGCAGTTGTGTGGGTATCGTTCAGGATTTTATGACAGGAAAAGGAGGGGAGGAGATACAGGGAGATAGCGAAATGAATAGCAGATAGTATCTCAAATAACCTTGAGTATCAGTAATAAAAGAATGCAGGGAAGATAGAACTACACCTTTCCCCCACTGAGTAATCTCCCGTACGTCAATCCCCAACTCCCGGTGTGACCCCATCGGAGGAGAATTGCAAGCGAAAGACTTTCGCTGAGTTGCGAGCAGTAAACAATGTTTTTAAAAATTAGTTAAAACTCGTCTAAATATTCTACAGCCGCTAAACTAATATCATTAGAAAGATAAATTTTCGCATTCTAGTGTGGTGTAAAACTCGTTCTCGTGCGATAAATCGTTCGAAAGTTATTGACAAAAAAAACTATACGAAAGCCTCAAATTTTCGCTTAATTTCTAATTAACTCAGAATTTAATTAATTTGTCACTTTAAAAAGTTGACAGTGATTTTTCTCTTGTTTCGAAGAGTATGTGTACCAAATTTCATCAAGATTGAACAAAATCCGTAGATTTGTATAAGGAACAAACAGACACACACTCTACTATATATATATAAGAAGCGTACTTTTGAATTTGGTAGTGTTTTACACTTTAAAACGGTAAATTAATACAAATTAGGGTATCAAAAGGTTTATACACTTGATGAAAAAGCTTTTGAGAAAAATAAACGCGATATCATAAAAATTAATAATGCTTTTTTTTGCAATGAATGCATCTTTCACTATTAGGAATGCAGTCTTTGCTTTGCTTTTTTATGCTCATGAATCCAGTTACCGCTTTTTAATGCTGTCGATTCAGTTCCAAATGGAAAGCAATTATGTACATGTTTAAGTTATTTTCAGCTTGTGTCACATCGAAAGTGCTCAATCAGATTGATTGAGTATTTTTGGCATTGAGCCTGGAGATCAGGGAATAATTTTATTCGTTACACACTTTAAACGTTAATTTAACTGTCGATCTATGACTCAGTTAAATGAAATCTGACATTATTTACCATTTTTTTCAAATCGCCATCAATTTCTCCAGCATCAAGCTTCACATAAAAATTGATGATCTAGATTCGGTAACTGGATCATTATTGACCTGAACAGAACACTTACAATTCACTGTGACGGCTTTGAAATCGTACCCTAGATTACGATGTTATCCCTTTTATGAGCGTTACTTTCAGTAACATTAGGTTGGTTATTCGTGAAATTCCGATAGCTCATGGTGAAAACACACGTGAACTTATTTCCAAAGTACTTCTAGATTTTTTTATAGAAATCTTTGTTTCCTGTTCTGAATGAATCACTCTTGCTAATTGCTCAAACAAAAAAATCCTTCGAGTATATTAACTTTGAATAACAGGATCTTTTCACATTCAATCAGAATCAAATATTCTTAGGTTGACTGGTACAAAATTTTCTTGTGGTGAGGAGAATCACCGTAATCTTGTAGTATTTGAAGACTGGAAATGAAAAATGCAGTAAGTGCCAAACTGCAAATTTTACGAGAGAGCGAAAAATAAGTTTCAGGCCAATTTTGCTATTTGCTTCGTTTTGCAGGTCACTGGAACTTAGTATTCCGTTTCCTTTTCTTGTCCTTTTTTTCCTTCAATCTACATAAATATACATTACTAGAAGATTTGTACCCGTCTAAGACGGGCTTTTAGCTCGCCAACAATATCTCATATCCGATTGTCACAGATTTACAAACGGAAGTTGTAGTAAAAAATCTCAAGCACATTGGCAGAGTGTTTAAGAAATAAAAAAACTCGAAAAACAGAACTGATGAATCAATTGACAAAAACTTTCGTTATGTTAATTACTTTATTTTCAACAATTACTTTCGTTTTGTCCTAGTAAAATTAATGCAAAATCCACTAAAAGAAAAGAATGCATTACCAAATATAAAATTTCAAAAATGCTAAATTGATGAATGCAAATATTTAAGGAAAGAGAGCCTTTCCGTGTTTCCCAACACTCAGAGAAAAAGACATACACAAAATAAACAAAAAATGCTGAAAGATTATATTGGGAAAACAAATTAATTCTGGTATAACTCCTATTTCATATTAACTCATCAAACAATCAAAACAGTATCCTATGTGTATGCTTGTATGCTAATTTATAGACAGACCGTCTGAATCTCTTTGGCACGTAGCCAAAACGTGTGACTGTTACAGATTTCTCTGGCCTTTTCTATTATAGATACCTACATTCTTCTAGTAAGATGCTTTTTTTTACTTTGCGCTGTGCCTACACATTTTGTAAAGTATTTGAGCTCAAAAACAAACTGAACAGCTGATAAAAAGATAATGGCCGCAAGGGCAATCATGGCTTACTACATTCTCCAGGTCACTCATCGTTGTGCTTATGTCGCGAGCGAGATTTACCAACGCTTTTATCAACTACTTAGAGTGCGTTTGGCACTTACATCTTATCCAGGATGAAAGCCATGGTATTTACTACGTTTTGACGAGGGTGTAAAAAAAACCATTTTATTGAATTTTCATTTAATGTTGATCCAGATGCCATAAAACTTCCAGATAAAATATAATACTTTCTCTACCTATAATACTCTCTCCATCTCATATCTCCTTTTGATATATTTCTTCTGATCCAAAAGACAGAAAGGATTTTAAGAGTTGTAACGCTTTATCTTGCTGATATAGATGTCCTTAAGACTGGATTTTATAGATACAAACTGATTCTAAAGAACAAAGTGTTCTAAAGACTCAAAAATATTATGCCATGTAGTAACATCTTGTGACAGCCATGTTGTCTAGGCAACAGCTTCTGAAAAGTTCATCTCTATCCATTCATACCTCTGCATTGTACCTTTTCGAATAGGATATAGGATTTCTCCTTGCCGCTGGCAACCATGCCTTACCAGAAGACATGCATTTTCAATGGATAAGAACGGTATAATAAAATCAATAAAAACAATTTCAAAAGCATACCTTTATTAGTGTAGTAAAAAGTAGAAATTTTTATTTAAATTAATTTCTACTTTTTAGTCTTTAATTACAATAAATATTAAATAAATTATTTGTCAAATTCAGTATTAGGTGGCGCCACTCATACGAAATCAAAATTAAATTAATATATTAACTGATAATTAAGTTCTGGAAGTAATGAAATAGTGTATTGTCATCCAGAATACACAAATGTACAAAATTTCAAAAATCAGGAAGTGAGTGAAAAATCGATTATAAAATTCCTTCTTTACAAATATGAAGCAAGTTAAATAAAAGTGTGTAAAAATTATTCATTTTCACATCTTTCAGTCATTATTGCTTTCTTTCATATAAAAGTAAAGTTTTTAAAAAAATTACATTTAACGTTGCTTTATACTTTCTTTTAACGTTCTTCATTGTCATTTATATAAACTTTTTAAACCTATTACATTTATTTTAGTCTACTTCATGTTAAAGATTAAAAACTTAATGTACTTATTTATTGATGTTGCCTTCTAACGCAACAATTAACAACGCAAAAGTAGCCTTTTTTTAATCATTTTTTCTATCCGCTATGTGCTTTTTCTGATACTATTCTAGAAAGTTGAAAACACTTCTCTCAAATCTAAGTTATCTCTGTTCAGTACTTTATAAAGTGATACGGCTAAATTATTGAATTTATTATTCACTTAATAATAAACTATCAAAAATCTGAATTTAACTGTCACCAGCCACAGTGATGTATGCACATTTGTACTTAACTACATCCAAAAACTTCTTAATTTCGGAAATTTCCCCTAAACTTTAACATTTCATTTTTTTCCGTATATCTCTATATTATTACCTTAATACCATCGATTTGCGCAATAACAGTTAACAAAGAAATTATTCTGAAATACTAAAGAGGAAAATATGATAATCTGAATTGTGTTGATATATTTCATAAATAGTTTGAAAGTTTTTTACATTCAATCTTCCAACGGGCTGTTACTGATGTAATAGATACATTCCCATGTTTTATTACATTAAACACTAGCCGACTTCGGCGAACAACTTGTTCGTCGGTAATATAATTTTAATTGAATGCATAATTTGATATTCAGGGCTCCCGTAACAAAGTTATTTTAAACTTCAAATTGTTATAGACATTTAACCTGTGTTCTTTTAGTAGCCTTGCGCCTGTTCTGTTCATTGTCTACATGAACGTCCCTTAAAGAGTCAAGTAACTGTCCGTATTATATAACATCTAATTGCAAGCTGTCGACGCCAACTTCACTTTCTAATTCCGCAAGCAAAATATGCATTTAATTTCAACATTAAAATGGCGGAACATATTTAATGCCCAGCAGTATGTTAGCTGGATTTAGACATACTCATAAAAAGAATCAAAACATAGAAACCATAATCATTTACTTTACTAGACATATTTCCTAATAGACTAACTATCTTAAAGGACTTTGTTTACAGATTTCACAGAAAATTTGATGAAATAAAAAAAAGTAAAATCCATTAGTATATTTATCTTAGCTTTCAACAATGGAAAAGAAACTAGCAATTAAATATTGTTTTTAATAATGAAAACGGTATGCAATGCTTTGCAACAATGAAAAGTATTGCTATAAACTATATGTAAAAATATTTTTAAAAATTTATTAAAATTAGAGAAAAAGAAGTATGGCAACTTAATTTATATCATTAAAAAGATAATTTTTATCTTTCAAACGGTATAAAAATCATTTTTATGCTGTACTGATTCCGGCAGTAATTAAGGAAAAATGCCAAACTTTCGCTTAATTTTCAATTAATTAAATTTCTAATTAATTCTCCGAGGTGCTGCACATCCTACCCTCCAAAGAATGTTTGCACCCAAATTTCGTAATTCTAGGTCCAGCGGTCTATCTTGTAAAGCGCCAACACACACACACATTCTCCTTTATTATTAGTAGAGATTATCATTATTAATAACTGATATATAATCAGACAAATTTCTTTAAGGCATTTTATTAGTTTATTTTGAAGCCCAATTATGCTTCTTAAAATTTTCTCTATTTTTTGGGGATATTATATATATGAAACGTTGTTCCGTTAAGTGAAGTGTAGAGGTACTTGAAGAAGATTGCAGTTGTTAAATGTCTAAAACATTTTATTACATTCCGAAGATAAGCAAAATCAAATAAGTTATAGAGTACTCAATAATATATTAAGATTAAACGTTTAAAAGATTATGGGAATATTAAATCCATGGCCAGGAGTGGAGAATTACGCCTAAAACGGCGTGAACTGCTCAACGCGTTACATGATTACGAAAGAGGAAATTACGCAGACGCGGAGAGTTTTTATAATACCAAAAAGGGAGAAGTACCGAAGTTGAGGCTCTAGAAATATTGCGAGTCTAGTTAGAGTAGAAGTGTTTTTCCTCATAGGATTGAAGTAGAAATAATTCGTTCGTAATTAAAAAATAACTGCCGTTAAGAAGGATTTATTTTAAAGATGAGAAAATAAGGATTTATTTTAAAGATAAAAAATTTCGAAGTCATTACAATTTCCCCCCTCCGCAAGACTCGTGTGACAACAGGGCCCAAGTTGGCATCGACTCTGCGAAGTTGGAAAAGTTTTTTTCAAAAATTTAATATTTTTTATACTAATGATCATGGCCAGGAAGTAATAATATTAATACTGCATATGCAAAAAGATATAAAAATAATTTCAAATGTACTTCATAAAAATAGAAATATGAAAACTAAAGTAAATTCTTATAATTCTTGTATCAAGTTCTTGAAGCTTCTTGGTACACGTAAAAACTCTAAATATAAACAAATAAAAAACATTGATATATAATTCTAAAATATAAATTGTTTTATTTTTTTTCTTTTTCAGAAATCAGGAAATTTATAAGTTCATAAGTGTCGTGATAGTAGTATGGCAATTAAAAATTATGACTTAATTTATTTTTTATAAAGTGAAGAATTTTCTGTTTAGGAAGAAAGACACGATGGGACATTATAGCCTGCAGAGATGAGCACTTTTGGTTCTGTTGGTCAAACTCTGTGCTAATCCACATCGCAAAATCTCCTGAGAAAGCTCTTTTTGTTTATTATTAACACAATTCACTATCAAACTGTTATAGCAGTCTGGAGGACATAACAGATCTCCAGAGGCCTCAGAATGGAGGGAGTTGGTGTTAATATATTTTTTTTGTATTATTTAATTTCTCTGAGTACAGTTAAATTTGTTTTATTTACTTTTCTTTTAAGTCATGTAATATAAATTATTTGCCATACTCCAACAACACATTTAAATATGATTTTACGTAAAATTAATTTATGAATAAAATAAAATTTATGGGAATTTTAGAACTCTCTCTCTCTCTTTCAACATTTCAAACATTCTGATTCATAAATCATTTAAAGGCCATTTTCTAAAAATAATAAACACTTCTTAGTAGAAAATATTATATTCAACTTTTCATAGTAATACCTCAATTTTTTAATATTAATATTTGCTGTTTTCAATAAAACCTCAACATTTATTATAGCACTGATATCAGCAAAATAAATTTCAAAACCAAAACAAGAATAATTCCACTTTTTTAATTAATATGAAAAATTATTATATCAAATGAAACATGGTTTTAAACTTAATAATCCCAAATGAATTTTTTCAACATTAAATATCACGAATTTCAAAATTTAATATGCACACTGCAAGAGTATTTTCAAAATTTACTCAACTCTGATAATAGCACATTACCTTCAAAACAAAACTATTTCAAACATAATTTTAAATCAATTGATAATCTTAATTAATCATGAAGTTTAGAAACCAATATATAAAATGAAAAATCAACAAATATTTTTAAAAAATAAAGAACTAAAATCAATTTTTCAAAATTAAAATAGAATTTATAAGAACATAATTAAATTGAATATTTGCAATCAAAATTTATTATTTATAAAAAATTAGCAGCTGCATTTTTTTTTGTGCATTTTATTTATTGAAGAAATATATAATTTCGCTATTTTGGTTGAAGCATTTGGCAAAATTTAATCCACAGTGATACCGAAACGTTGACACATTTGGCGTGAAATTATTGCAGCACACAACTTGAAAGACAACACTTGGAAGAATAGAACTTGAACACTACTGGAAGGTACCATTGTAAATAGATTTGAATACATGGTGAAAAAGATGAGCTGATGAGATTGAAATAACTTGAAGGTGGTTGAGTTGCACATGAATTATATCATCGAAGTAAGCGACGAGTGATGATCAGAGTGTGGCGAGATGAATTTTTCATTAATCTACGGGGTTTCCACATTTTATCGATGTTTACTTGAAGAAATCGTTTTGCAGAAAGAATACTTTAGAATATAACGCAGCCGCATTTCTTAATTTTTAATACTTGCAGGCTTTAATATGGCAAGGATGAGCTCGAAACCCATTATTTTTTTCCACACAGATTAAATCCTGTCGACTTAATGAAACGTTGTTCCGTTAAGTGAAGTGTAGAGGTAGTTGAAGAAGATTGTAGTCGTTAAATGTCTAAAACATTTTATTACATTTCGAAGATAAGCAAAATCAAATAAGTTATAGAGTACTCAATAATATATTAAGATTAAACGTTTAAAAGATTATGGGAATATTAAATCCATGGCCAGGAGTGGAGAATTACGCCTAAAACGGCGTGAACTGCTCAACGCGTTACATGATCACGAAAGAGGAAATTACGCAGACGCGGAGAGTTTTTATAATACCAAAAAGGGAGAAGTACCGAAGTTGAGGCTCTAGAAATATTGCGAGTCTAGTTAGAGTAGAAGTGTTTTTTATCGTAGGATTGAAGTAGAAATAATTCGTTCGTAATTAAAAAATAACTGTCGTTAAGAAGGATTTATTTTAAAGATGAGAAAATAAGGATTTATTTTAACGATAGAAAATTTCGAAGTCATTACATATATGTATGAAGCAAATTGACTTCACTCTATGGTCTTCGGACTAATTACGAAAGATCTATCACTTTAAATCGAGCAACACACTTCAATTTTCGCCTTTTATTTAATTTATATGATCTGATGTCTACTTCTAAATTAATATTTGGTGTAAAAATCAATAAATAAATATGGTCGTTCATTGTTAACAAGGAACTGTGACGTTAATACAGTAATTAGTTATCACATATTCTGAAACGGCATCTGGTTTACAAATTATAACACATGCCTTTAGTTAATTTCAGAAAACTGAATATTCATCCGCCAACGCTACAAACTCTGTTTAAAACTACTCGCTGTTTATCATAGAATTTAAGCAACGAATTGAATACCCCGTCACGTAGTGGAAGTAGAGCAGCTATTCTACTGTAACCATTATTAGATAGTAAATCATGTTCACCTGTCAAATTAAGATATTTCGCATGCATTGAAGTACCGATTACCTTTACATGCTCTTGGAGTTCCTACAAAATGCTATTAAAGTACTAAGTAATAAATGGTATGGGGATAAGCTTATGTTTGAAAGTCAGTTATTTCCAAAAGACTATAAATTGTATTACCAGAAAAGCTACTCGTCTTTTATTCTTATTTCTTTGCGCGTATTTGAATCCTAAATTGGTGTGCTTGAAATCGCAAAATTCAATTTTAAAGCAATTCTTTTTGATCTATCAATTAAAAGCGAATTAGTTTTTATTCTCTGCTTAAAAACATTTTAATGTGTTTATCGAGTAAATTTTAATTTTCTTTGTGAGCTACGACAGAATTTAACGCATAATTCTTGTGTATAAATATTTCGTTCTCATAGACCGTTACAAAAATTACATCTTTTTATCCTCTTGACAATTCCGTTTTTTAGGTTATGAAATGAGATGACATATTCCGTTGTGGGAATCTATTATCATTTTGATTCAACTACGATTCAACAAAGCACTTTAAATGTTTATTTCCCTCAATTTTTATATCGATTTATACCGTCCATGAAGTTTAATTTTAATCTATAAATTTAAATATAAAATACATCTTTGAAAATATATTTTTATTTTTAAACGTAGAAAATATTTTTTAATCAAAAATATGGATGTCAAAACAAATTCATAAAAGCGGAAGCGTTGGTAGAAATAATCTAAGTAAATCTGAATTTTAATCAGAATGATATTTTTATTTGATATTTAGCAGTTTTCTTCCTCGTGATATTCATTATGACTTAATTTCTTTATTGCATTGATTTCTTGTTTATGCGTTTGTTCATCTCCCTATTTTTGAAAACAAAATTATTTTCAAATTTTCAGTAAGTTAGTAAAAGCGACTTACACCTTATTACAGAACCTAAAACATTTCTTTGCCTTTAACTTTTGCTTTTTACAAGTGATTGCATGATTTTTCAAAAGTCTTGAAGTAGCGTGTTCCTTCACAAGCAATCGAATAACGAAAGTCGTCAACTCGCGTCTGCCATCAATAGTGTGATAAGTTGAAAGACAGAGATGAAATACTCAATGTAGAAAATCAGTTGCTTCATGTTTTCTCAATAATTCTCAAATTCATCGCAGAACTTTGTCATAAATCCTTGTTACCTATGTTGATTTCATTTTGTTTAGTAGGTAATCAGTTACATAAATAAGGGAGTGTTCTAAATATCTCATGTTCACAATAATTCAAAATTAAAGAACTTGGTACTATCTTGACGATCAGTACTTCATAGAATTATTTATTTATTTCGATAATAGTTGTATCTAAATCAACACATTTGTAAAATAAACTGAGGAATCCTTTCAAAAGTCATCTTTATTATAGTGCAATAACTGCTGTTTGACATACTTTTCAAAATATTATTCACCTTAATAATCATATCAAGAGTCAGTTTTTAAATAGTGCAGTTAATTAATCACAGCTGAACAGTTCTGCTGTTTAGCATCCGAAATCCAAACATAGCAAATCAAATATTTTATGAACGTAGAAAGTCGTAAATTTGGTAAATCCACCCACGCTGAAAGTGACTTCAAGATACCACATAATGTTGATCCACGTTGGGTTTCATAAAATAAAGTAGTCGTTATTAAACAATCAAGAGTTTTATTTTCAGCTTACGGGAATTTCTCGTTAAACTCATTCCATCCGGTTGCCGGATTTACTAAGCGCCCACGTCCTGTATTTGCTCAGCCATTCGATCATTAATGGTATAAACTCTGCCCTATATTTGATTTGATGTAAAAGATATGTTTATTCAATATATTTGCCTTTCAAAATGTTAAGATAAATCCATTTTAATAAGAGGATTATTAGATTTATGTGAGAAAAATGTCTTGCATATGATTTTTCTATGTTTTTATTAGAAATCAAATACTAACAATAAAAATAATTTTTTTACAAAAACATGCTTTTATCAGTGTATTAAAAGGTTGAAAATATTCTTTTTTATCAATAATCTAAAAATTAAAGCAATTGTCTTAAATAATTGAAGCGCTGATATAAATACTTAATTGTAATTTTGAACATAATATAATTTAATGTTTAATGAATATTTAATAATTTTCTTTTGTATGATGTTCATTGTGTCTTAATTTTCTTATCGCATAGTTTCAAACGAAACAAGTTTTACGGTTTTTGCTTTGACCTCCAGTTACTGATATAAAAATTCTCATTTTTAGAACACTAAGAAAAGTGCTTTGAAAAACATTTTTCATTTCAATTCTTTTCTACTTTTTAGTCTTTAATATTTAATAATTCATTATTATAAATTTTATGAAATCTTGTAAACAATTTTCCACAAATTCGCTTTCATGTTAATATTCCGTTTTACCAAACTTAACTTTCGGCAGACAGTTAAAAGTAAATTTAGGGCCGCGGTGGACTAATGGTAAGGACTCGGCTTCGGGGCAAGAGGGTTCCAAGCTCGAGACCGGATTGCACTGAAGATTCGCCGTGTATGGGGCCTGTTGCACGTTAAATCATACTAAGTGGCCAAACGTTCTCCCTCTGGAGTGATGCGGAAGTTTGGAGAGGGGATTCCAGCTCGAGTATCGTCCTCGTCATCTGACTGCGGTTCAAAATTCCGCGGTCCGTCCCAAAATAGCCCTCGTGTTGATTCAAAACGGGACGTTAATATAACTAATCTAAACTAACTCGCATCCCCCTACTTCCTATCGGTTCTAAGTGTTCTACGGTATGTTAAAAATTACTTTCTTACTGTCATCGCCAACAAAAATTAAAAGAAGCGTTTTGAGAATTAAAGAATTTATTCCTTCGGCGTTCTTGTTCCACGCAGTTAAAACGATTGCTTAAATGGTAACTTTATCTTAAGTATCTTTTTTTTTTACTTAATTCTCTGGCAAACAGTCCCTTTTAGAATCCTTTGTAGTTTCAAGCGTTTATTGACGCAAATTCCCGTTTTTGCTGTTGTTAAAGAACTAAAAGATTCGAATACGTTATTAATTTAAAATAATTTATCATTTACTGATATTAATAAATATTATTTAGTGGTGATCTTCCAACGACTAGTAATATTAAATTTAAGTTATCTTAATTAGAAAACGTGAAAAATGCTTTTTTTTAGTTCCTATCACGTAAACTTTTGAAAGGAGATATACTCTAGTGATAAAAAAAAACTTATTTCCAAACATCTCTCGGAATCCGTGCTTTTGAATATAACATCGAAAAATGTAAGAACAGTTGGAATCTGTATTTGACAAAGCTGAGTTGAAAATCATCAAATATTTGTATTTGGTATTTCGTTCTTTTTGCAGATTTTTCTTTCTTTTCCCCTTTCGATTTATCTAGATTCGAAAAAAATCGCTCACAGAAGAATTCAGCTAAGTCTACATTAACTAGAGAGGGAAAACTGTATTTATTCATTTCCAAAAACTGAATACACTTACAATTTTTTTTTTTTGCATAAACCTGGAAAACTCAAAAGCATTCAAATGCGAGATGAAAAATCCTTATTCGGAAAGCAGGAAGTATTATTAGGTTTTATGAAAGAGATTCTCGAATTTAAAAACATGCATCGCCAAAGTAAAAAAATATATTCACTTATTAATAATAGTTTCACTCATCGTTAGTTTAATTTAGATTCAGTGAAAAAGTAGATTAATCAGTTGTTTTAGAGGAAAAAAATTAGTGAAAATATTGATAACTTGGTAGAAAATGACAGGAAAATTAGTTCATTATTTATATTTTTATTTTCAATTACTATAGTTTTATCTATTGTAATTTTTTTCATGCTAATATACTACTCCTTGGAATTTACTGTGCAACAATATAACTAAAAATTCATGATATTTAGTAAAGTATATTACAGAATTTATGTTGGAAAAAGCATTCTTTGTTTCTTGACAATATTTAATGTATTATTTTTAAAAATACAGTTAAATCAGTTTTATCATTTACATATATTTAAACTTTTTTCTAGCATTAGTTTTATTGTGTGATTGTGATATAAACAAATTAGTAAGTATTTAAGTTGAATTATCTTCCTGTTTTTTTAATGAATAGGGAAACAACATTTAAAATAGATTCCCTTATTAATTTTTGTGTGTGACGTTTAAACGTTTATTAATAATTATCAATTTCAATCAAAGGAGTCTTTCACGACTTATTATTAATTTTAATACATAACTTTTGGTATTTGCTTTAATTCTCATGAACATCAATTAAAAAGAAAATTTTAAGTAGTTGTCAAAAAATGTGCTCGTAAAGCATCAAAATATATACATTAATATTTTACCATGCGGGATTAAAGTGATTGAAAATATCACCAAAAAGCAGAATGGAGTAATTTTTTGTAGGAAAGAGTGGTGCTTCAAACTGCTAAATTTAGTTGCCTTTACCTTTATGGTTCCACGTGAGCTAGAGGACTAATATAATCCAACATGAAATTAAAAAAAAAATGGTCGGTCTAGAGATGATTTTAGAGATCACAACAAAGTAAAATATCCCCTACTGTTGCAAAATGACCTAAATTTACATTTTGGATTAAATCTTGGGATTGGATAATATTCAATGATTCCTAAATTAGTCTTTGCATTTAAACTAAAATATCATATCGGAATCAAAATAAAAGGTTGTATGTAAATAAAATGTTTTCGTATTTGTAGTCGTTAAATAAATACAAGCCGAGTTATTAACTAATTTCTTTTTATTATCGGAGAGTAACGGAATGTGCGTACATCATAGTTCGAGTTTTTAAGCCAAAAGTGAACAGAAGATCCCTACATTTTCTCAGGTAGGGATTTAACAGATAGACATGTGATCAAAGTGACGGGAATAATAGCTATTTTTACTATATTACGTAAGTATTTTAGGGAAAATGCATGGCGGCAATAAGTCGCTGATTTCGCGAGTTGTGTGCGCGTGGAAACGATTAAAATATTCTTTTAGTAATAAATATGTCAAAACGAGAGATTTAATAACACTCCAGCGCGGGAAAAGAACGTAACTGGAGTTTAAGAAAAGTGATTTTGGAATAGATTAAGACTTTAAAATATATAATATTAGAATTTAAAATAAAATTAAGTGAGATTATTACATAAATATATATGGAAATTAAAAAGTTTGTTTTAAAAAAAAGTTTTTCATTTATGCAGGTATAAAAATAAATAAATAATCATGATATTTTTTGTATATCTCATTTTATTTATATAAAATTAAATCTATTATATGCACTGGAAGTAAATTGAACAAAAACATGTGGCATATTATTATATTCTATGCATCTTAGACGGCAAGAGGCACAGAATATACTTTTAAATAAGAGGCACTTGAATCTGAATTAAAAGGCACAATGTGCCTCTTAATTTCAAAGGCACCATGTACCTCTTAACGTTCAGAGGCACAATGTGCCTCTTAATTTTCAGAGGCACAAAAGTTCGAAATGTGTCTCTTATATCAGAGGTACAGTTTTAAGAGCGTAGTTTCCTCATTCTAAAAGTTTATTATGAACAGTGCCCTTATCCATCATAGGATTATCAATAGTATCTTCATTCTAGTTCCGAATAAAATATTACAAGAAGGGTGTTAACAATTTACAAGAAATTTTAGAATTTAAACGATTTTTACATTCAGCTAGACTTTGTTTTGGAGAGATGTGAGCTAATTTCAATTTAAAATACCATAGAAATGCCGTTAATCAATTTCAGTCAATGTTACTTTTGAAACTCCTCGACCAAATATTGATATTAGATAACTTCAAGCTAGAAACAAATCAAAAGCAGAAATTTGAATTAACAACCTTACTCTCAAACTTTCTGCCAATCGAACTTGAGCACCTCTTATATAACTTGTAACTTAGTTTATCAATCAGGAAACCTAATAAGCTTGTGTAACCCTTTCTAAGCCTGTAGGAAGTATGCGGTCCTGCAAATTCATCAATTCTTTGATGTCCATGCTAAACAATTTTATCACCTGTGATTACAGCTGCTATATCTTAATAACTTCAGAAATGACAAAAAATATTAATAAGTTAATAAACAATTTGACCACATAATGTGGTTTTAACAATTAAAATAATTGTCAATTAATTATTATTATTATTTTGGAGATAGTAATGGGACAACACCAAAGCCAGAAGAAGGTTTGCGTAAGTTCTCGCCAATTTTTTCAACCTAAAAAAATTAAATGTTTTAATTTCCCATATCAAACCATAACGAATTGTCTTGATTTGTTACTTAATTATCAAATTAATTAATAGAACAAATTAACTTGATCTGTAGGTTTAAAAATACAGAAAACAATATAATAATACATCTGTTGTTGTTATTGTTTCATGTCCCCCTGGCACAAGATTAGACCAGGTCCATGATACCATGTCGCTCTAACAACTCCACAAGTCCTTTGCCCTCTCCACTCCACAGCTGCCTTCATGACTACGGGTAAGAAGCAGCTTCAATTTCAAACGAGGTACCACATGGGAAGAAGTCTGACTATGCCTCTATGCCTGTTAGTGTTAGCTGGGAATAATGGAGTGGCCTTCACGCCTTGGGTGGCCCTACCAGGAGAAATAACTCCCGACGTACATCACCCACTCCTCCCAGGAACACCCCCACGGTGAGGCCACTAACAGGTCGTAAGGGGGATAATACATCTTAGTGCTTTAAAGAATATTTCAGAAGATAACAATACAAAGCATAATATGGAGATCGTCAACTAGGCTAGTTTTTAAAGAACTTACTTCCAATGCGAGCTATGAGTTTTTACGGAATTTTGTTGATGGATGGTGGCCTCTGAAGAAATCATCCATCGGATTCTTCTTCTTCCTCGTTTTTTTTCATTCGTTCATTGTTTATCTTATTGTATTTTAAACTCTTTCACAGTTTTAATTTTCTTTAATTTGTTTTAATATCGTTGCTGAAATTGTGTTTTATTTTAAGCCACCACACATAATAGCTTTCCTCTCAGTGATTTCTTTGGACATTTTTTTATTTCGAACAATTGTTCTCTTTAACGTTTTGTCTTAGTAAAAAGGATTTTGTTCTTATCTCTAGATTATGATGAATGAGTTAAGCTTGGATAATGATATTTGGCTATGAAAGACTTTGTAGCTCCCTTTAGAACTATGACATCTATAATTTAAATAAAGAGTCATTTTAGTGGTGCAAAATTCTCTGAAAAAACTTAATAGCAGGTAATAGCTCATTGTAAGGAGTTTTTCGATATGATAAATTTTTTCGAAATTGAAATGTTAAAACCAATGTGAAAATAGAATTGAAATCATGAAAAAATACTTCGGGAAAACATTCTTTAACAATGTGATATATAAAGATAAAATAAATTAATCTTTCATTTGAATTTCAGCTGTTTGCTATTCTATGGTATTTTGAAAAGCAATAAAAGAAATGGCCTCTTATCTATGAAATATCCATCGACATAGAGTTATGCTTTGGGTTATCGATCTTTTAAAATTAACTCCCCAAGTGCTAATACAATGATTTCCGCGAGTAAGAAATAAGTCTAATTTCTGTTGCATCTCTCGATTTTCGTAGACTATTGTTATTATTTTGTACTATTTTAGAGTAGCATCATATTATATTAATAAAGCTTTGCATATAAATAACGATTCGCTTCGTTTCAATGGTATTTGAATATGTTTTCAAACTTTTTATCTAAATAGTGATTTAAAAAATATCGGCATTCATTCAGAGGATTAAAAGTTTCGAATAATTTTGCATTTTTTGTTCTTTCATTTTTGTAATGCATATCAATAATGCTTAAAATGACGGTCTTTTATGGCCTACGTGCACGTTAATAAATTTGAAAAAACAGTTATTAAAAATACACTTTTAATAGTACAGAAAAGTTGAATTTTTTATTTCATTATATTCTACTTCCTAGTCTTTTAGTTAAAACTAATTTAGAACTCATTATTACAAATATTATGGAATCTTGATCACTACCAGATGGCTCTACTTGTAATGAATCAAAATTTAATTAAATTAGTTTATTAACAGATAATCAAACTTTGAAAATATTAAAAAGGGGTAATGTCAACGAGAACACAAAAATATACGAAACTTCAAAATGCTGTCTCATGAGGAAGTCAGTGAAAAATAGTTTACAAAATTCCAGCTCTACAATGAAACAAGGAAAGTTAAATAAAAGTGTGTAAAAAAATGAACGATACCCATCTTCCAGAACGATTCCCGATAAACGAACAAATTATGTGTCTTCTACAATTAATTAATTTTTCTTAACATTTAATTAATCTTTTCTTAATTTTTCACAAGATTACATGATTACATTACAATAACTGTCTTCTTTTTTTTCTCTTTCCCTTTTTTGTAAAACGTTCCGTTTTCTCATATTTTTTAGCAAGATGAAAAAAAGACGAAAAGAAATCTATCAAAGCGATCTTCCAAGAAATAAGATGAAAGAAAAAATTACTGAAATCCGAATTTCGTGGAGGAAATAAAGTTTCTTCCTCTAAGGTGAATTTCAGATTTGCTGGATGAATTCAATAGCACCGTATGCAATTCATTTTAATTTCGATTCCGGGAACTGAAGAGACTTAGAATACTTTGCTCATTCTAGAGTGAGTAAGAATCCTTCGTCATCCCATTTCTCAAAAGGTTTTCAATCTTCTCTGTAGGACTACTTTATTGACTGAATAGAAAATGGCATTGTATGAAATGTTTCTCAGCCATTTTATCTATACAAATGTTATGTTAGTTGAATTGAACCAATTTCTTACAATATGATAGCAAAAATATGATTTGGAAGGGAAGGGAAATATGAAAATGTATTGGCCAATTATTTTTTTAGATTTTCTTTAAGCCAAATAAGATATTTTATCTTGATACTTTTCAGTTAGAAATAACAGCCAAAGGAAGATATTTCAATGTGCGTGGGAGAGGGGGCAAAGCTAACGGAGTGTTTGAACTCATTATTTCTTAACATAAATTGTTATTCCTGAATAATTTAATGAATTGCAATTTCTATCGCAATACTCATATTTGTCTTGCCTTGTATGAATTTGAATAAATTATGTAATAACGCCCATCGGACATACATCCTAGTTTAAATATGGGCTAAGGCATTCATTTTTAAAAATTCTTTCTTTAACTATGATATTCATGAAAGTGAAGAAAAAATTTTATAAATAATGAGGAAATTCCCTCCCCTGAACACATTCTAGTAATAAAGTGTTTTAATAAACGTCATTCTGAGACTAAAGTTTCGATTGTTGGCAGTAATTGCTGCACTATACAAGAATTATTTTTTTAGTTTATGGGCAACATCGTGGAACAAATTTATCCAGTTTTCATGAATAACATATAAAATGTGAAAGTTTTGAAATTCTTCAAGAAAATCGGAGCAATTTTTCATGGTTCTTTTCTTGAAATATTCATATAAAAACGTAATCAACGACTGGGTTCTCCCTTCTCCTTTCACATATAAATCCACAATACAGCGCGATTGTTTTTAACTTCGTCGTGCAGTGAAAAGAGTCGATGACACGTTTTAGAACAGTGCATGGTCCCGTTCACTGCTTTGATCGTACATTTTTGGCGCAAAAATTACATTCTAAAACTAATGCATCGAGCTCCTTGCATCTTTGAGTTAATGCGTTCATATATACATATGGATAATCGACACACCGCCAAATCTATGATGGATATGGCCTGAAATTTGAGGCGCATCTACAGCTATCGTGATAAAACTGCATTCCAAATTTCATTCATCTCGATCGATACGTTTTTGAGTTATCGAGTAGGGGGAACACGGGGACATTGATACACTTTTTTGGAAAGCTAAAAAGTGATTTTACCAAAGGAAATAATTAGAACTAATACACTATATTTATGCATTTATTAATCTAATATAGGATTTCAGTTGAGTTTTGGTCATAAATGAAATAATAAAATATTTATTACATTGTTTCCTAAAAATGGATTTGTATCATTCTGCCCCATACAACGGGTACGTTAATACACACGGAAATATCGAAAATAATGATGGTTAATAGGTCTGGGATCAAACCAAAATTTGCTTTATCATTAAACTTTATATTCCAAATCAAGTTTTAAAAGTGTAACAAAGAAACAAACTTTTATTTTAATAAAATTTCAACATTTTAATGAGACTGGAAAATTGAAACAATAATGCCTCAGAAAATAATTTATCTCAACAAATAATACAGGAGAATGTGTGTCTGTGTGTGCAAATATGCTTTGGAGGGAGAGAATGTGTACCTCGAAGCCGTTTTTTGAAATTTTGCTGAATTAAAAGTTAATGGAAATTTTCGTGTTCTTCCTTGATGACTTACGAAAAAAATTAGCAGAAAAATTATGTTAATTAAATTTCCGTGCAATTTTTCTCTCCAAGTTTAATAAATGCGCAAAAAAAATTTTAAACTTAATTTACAAAAATTATTTTTATTTTTGCAATGAAATTCAAACTATTTTCATAGTTTTAACAAAGGCTTAGTTGCGTGTTTCTCTTAGATGGTTCATTTTTACGTTTTTTTCCATTTCTGAAGACGATTTTACAAAGTAGTTGCTGTTAAGGCTCATTGATAACACACATAAGATGCGTATCAATGTGCTCCGGGTCAATTGTATAAATCTGCCCCAAGATACATTTTTATTTAAAACAAGTGGTCACGCAAAATCAACGCTAAAAAACCTCAAAAATTATTATAGTTCAGAAAAATAAGTGTTTTTACCTACCTTTGGATTAGATACCCTGGAAGGAACACGTAATTAGTAAAAGAAATCACACAACACGTACTTGGAATAAAATTTACTTCGACTATAAGATTAGCGATTTGATTCATTTGTGAGATAACTTTTGATTTAACATGTCCGAAAAATTTACTTTGTGTTATGGGTTACAGTGGCATATATATGAGGGGATGTGAACATCTTGAGCCATTCCAATCATCAAAAGTTGTGTAATATATCAATGTTCCCGTTTATCAATCTACCCCAACTCCCCCTACACATATGCACAAAATGACAGACTTCCAGCTGATGAATCTCATCCAAAATTGGGTTGAAATCTACAATTAATTTTTATGTAAATATCATATATCAAATATCATTTTTCTATCTTGCTTCGTTTTTCTATAATCCTATTCTCGAACAGACAGACAGAGAGATAGTCATAATTCCAAAAATGGTATATATATATATATATTTCCGGAGTACAAATGTAGATTCAACAAATCTAAAAGTTTAAATTTGTGCCAATTACAATACTTTTCCTTTCTACTTTTCGGAATCAATCAATCGTGGAGTAATGAGTACGAATGCGCGATAACGAGATAACTCAAAAAGTAGCTATTCGTAGATACATGATTCGTAGATGTATGATTGAGATTAATATGACAATGTATTCGTTTGAGCATAAAGCATTATTACATTACACTAAGCAGCAATCTGATCAAAATAATCATAAGAACTTCTTTAACCCTTTGAGGACAGGTACGACGCATAGAGTGCGATAGTAGGTATGTACCATAAGCTGAATAAAAACTAGCGAAGGTGGAAAGCTCGCTATCCTTCTAATCTCGTATTAACATTCCTTCTATTTGATCCGATAGTTTCCACTGACAATGAATTAGTCAGTTCGCGCTTGAATGTGCATGAAACGCTCTCCATAACTCAACTTGGCTATCAAGAAACGGCGGAAAATTATCTATACATAGTAATATTCGGCTGTTTTAGAAGAAGTAAGCAAAAAAATACCATCTGAGGTCGAATCTGATGCATTAAATCACGATGGAGAAGTGACTGAGTATAACGACAAAGAAACTGATTCTGAGACTGACGTAGAAGACAATCCAGTTCACGAAGAAGATAGCGACTCAAACTCGAACACAAATGTTTGCATCATCCATCCATTAAACCTCTAATCTTATTATACTATAAAAATAAAGTTGTGTATAATGAAATAAGCGTAAAGTTGGAAAAAACGGGATGGCGCATAAAGTGCGCCAATTTGATCTGAGTGATCTAAAGAGTCACCTGGCCGCAAAGGGTTAAGCAAATATTTATACCACTTTACAATGAAATATTAATTGAATTACCTTAAATATAAATCACGATTATCCTATGGTCCACATTTCAAAACTTGCAGATTTAAAATTAAAGCAATAAGATAAAGTTTACTCAGTATTTTTGGAAGAAAGACATATTTCTGTAAATCCATCTATATGTCAAATATTATTTTATTTATATTTCAGAAAAGCAACAACAATTTAACCAGATAATTTTAAGAGTTGTATTTATTTCTTGAATTCAAAATCGCTTTTCGATGTTATTTTTCCACGTTCAATTATCCCAAAATACCTTTTTCAAATCATCATATATACATACAAAAATATTCATAAAGTTTTCTGCTTCTATTTCAAAAAAAAAATCAATAAATAGAAAATTAAATCCTACATTTTTGAAAAAATTCTGAAACGTACATCAGAAGAATGCTTTTTTAAACAACTTAATGGAATTTTTCCAATATAATCAACTTTTTTTATCTCAAAATAATGGAATTCCACTAATTCCAAACTTTTTATAGTTTTTTGATCGCAAGATAATGGAATTCACTAATTCAAAACTTTTTATGCTTATTATTGCTCAGAAGCTAGTTAGAAATTATCGACTTCCAAATAATGCAGCCAGTTTTTCTGTCACTTATCCATTTTGAATGGATCTCATTCAGTAAATCTAACAATGGAAAAAGTATTTCAGAAAACTTTCATTCTTAACTTTTCCCAGCTAAAACTATTAATCTAGATAAAATCACTCGAGTAGAAATGAGAGATGTCAGCTACTTTTCTGACAAATTTCAGATAGGGTCACTCTCAGTGGGAATCTTTTTTCCCAGGAAATGAATAGAAATGCATTTAATTTTATTGAAGTTGAAAGCAGATTACAGGAAATTTTTGTCACCCTTCTTTCGCTTTCAACGAACTACTGATTCTAAGTAAAGTAGCATTCAATAATATTTTACTCGGAAAAGCAAAAGAAAAATTGTCTATGTGATCTATTCTTTCATCAAATCGATAAGATTTTTTGGAAAATCCACCATCATACAAAATTTATAGAAACTGCTGCCATAAACTAATTCCCTTATTTTCCTACTTGAACTTTCATCTGAAATTGTTACAGAAATGAAGAAAGAGCATCCATTGTTAACGAAATTTAGCAGTTAAATAATAAAAATACAACGTTTTGAAAATAATGCTTTCATTAGTGTGCTAATAAGCAAAATAATATTTTTTTATCAAAACAAGAAGTAAAAACAAAAACTTAAAAGTGTAATGAGCTGATAGAAAATACATTAAGAAAATTGGAATTTTAATCACATCTATAATGTGTTTTAATTTTTAATAAATGCTTAAGAATTTTCAATCTTATGATATTTATTGCGGCTTAGTTTCCGTATCGCACCTCGGGCGTTTATGTTTTTGTTTTCATTCTCAAAATTTTTGCTAAAAAATATTATTCCACTTTCTAGTTCACTTATGAAAACGTGCTTTTTAAAACCTATTTATTATTTTCTACTTTTTAGTTTTTAAGCTGCAATCAGTTATAAATATTATGAAATCTTGTTATATATTTTTTCCAAATTAATTACTAGGTGTTGTTGCTGGTACACAATCAAAATGTTTCTTTAATTAATCGATTAACTGATAATTAGGTTCAGTAAATATTTAAAAAAAAGTGAATCATTATCAGGAACAAAATTTCAGAACTCTATCAAATCCTAGAGTAAGTGAAAAATTGATTACAAACAAGAAACAAGTCAAGTTAAATGAAAGCGTTTTTAAGACTTCTTATTTACATTAAAGGATTTCATAATGTTTGCATTTGATCTTTTTCAACAGTCCTTTCATTTAGAAGTTAATTTAGTATTTTGTCCCATTTTACAGTAATTCTATATTTTGGGGCAACATTCATAATTATGAGCTACGATCAGATACTGAGGACGACACGTGGTCCGGCAACCCAATCTATAAACTTCCACGCAATACTAGCAGAGGGCGGTTGGACCTCGATGTCAGATTTAGAGTTCACCAGTGTCACATACACGACATATCTTAAGTGCAATCGAGTCTTGAATCTATGAACCTCTCATCCCGAAACCTAGACTTTACCATCAAATCACAGTGGGACCCAAATAGTTAGAAACGCTATTACTGAGTGTTATATTAATGCGCCAATATGTTTATATGTGATATTAATCGATGGAGATGTGAGATAGGAATTTATATTTAGAGATAATTTCTTGTACTTATAGCCATCTATTAATATGTTTTTTTAGTTTGTATGGAAGTCAAATTCGTGAGATAAATTGTGAATATCTAGTTATTGCATAGATAATGAATCTATCTATGCTGATCAAAGAAAATAAGTATTCACAACCATAACGTTTTTCCTTGAATTCAACATACTAGATTGACCTGGTGTTCCCTATGTGGATGTAATATGCTTGAAAACCGATTGTAAATATTAAAATTTTAAACAATATTGTTCAACTTTAAAGAAAGCATTAACAATATGCTCTTTGAAGAATTGAAATCTTGAATGGCGATGTTTCGACGGTTCGCCGTACGTGCGTGTGAGTGAACTTAAGTTACCTTTCTCCTAAGTTAGGTGAAGCCGAGATTTCCGTCCGTAAACTTAACATAAAAGTTTCCACCTGGTCTGACAATTTAATTGATGTTTCAAAAGCAATTTTGTTGATTTCCCAGTTGTGGTGAAGGTCTAACGAATATAACAATACTAAAATCATCCACCACAGGTCATGCAAAAAGGTTAAATTGGGGCAAGAAAAAGCTTGTAGGCTTTTTTATGTCAGATATGGTCATTATTTGTATAAATGAATTATTTATTACTTTAAAAAAATGCAGAACGGTTCAAAAATATTGATTAAATTATTTTATGCTCATTATTTATTTCTCTCATCTATATGAGACCACATAGATGATATTTATAAATAAGACCATGCATTGTTGATTTAACCTCACATTACACGGTCTATCATGCTTTTGATGAAGCTCTTTGCAACCTTCCTCAACAATAAGCTTTAAAGATATTTTTACACCACATATAACAAGTATTTTTAGAATGAAAATAAAATATTTAAAGTAATCCTTATAGAAAGTTCTATTCACAAGATTGATAAAACTTTTTCTCCAAACATCTTATCCTCTGGCGTCCATTATTCACGGGAAATAAAACGGCACTCGATACTTCAGTGGTAGCACAACAGATCGAATGCCATATTTCAAACCCAATGTTGTATCATTCATAACTTGCAAGGCCTATTAAAGACGTTCTCAAGCATTTTTATAATATATTTTGATCGATATCAAAAGAATTCACTTCAGAATAGACGTTGGTAAATTTACGTATACTGATGCTCACTTTTTATATCAATCGCGAATTTTCTTTTGATGTGAATATGTGTGAAAGGATGCGAATAATAATGTTCTAGAACCATGTGTTTTGTAAACCGATCTTTAAATCATTATGTCGAAAGCAAGCTATTGACAAAAAAGTTTTAATGCTTTTCCAGTGTTGCTGAATTATGCCACATCATTTTATTTCACAAAACTGAGCTTTTGAAGAATTTCAAAGCAAAACAGTAGTCAGAATTTACTGCGAATATATGTCGATATAAAATCATGCTAAGTCGAAGAAAATTGATGGTTGTATAGCTCTTAGTGTTTTAGAATAACAATGAAAATGATCAGCAATTATTGCCACTAAAATTAACTAAATTATTTAAAAGATTATTTGGCACTTTTAAGAACATCCGTTTTATTCAAACCACTAGTTCTTATTTTTCTGGGGATAGATAGGTTGAAAACTGTTTCGCCATTTGTTTATCTTCTTTAACACGGTTGGAAATTTTTTATCCACTCCGAAAACTTAAAAATACATATAAAATACAGTTTAATATTTTAATTATATATTTGTTATACTAGTTAACCATAACACTATAAACTAATGCCAAATTGATAAATAAACGAAAACCAGAAAAATATTCAAGTGAATATTTGCTAAATTATGGTTGACGTATTCATTACTTTAATTTCTGTCAATCATTATTATTTTATGTTAAATAATTTAAAAGAACATTTCATTATTTTTACACTTCTTTTTAAAAATTATAGTAACATGAGAAATTTTATTTACGTAAGAGATACATCGTTACTAAAGGTTTATTTGCTATTACGAAAAGGTTACAAAATAAATTTCGGAAAATTGTCTAGATTTTTTGTGTATAATATATTGTGTTGAATTGCCTCTTTTGCTCTCTTTTCAAATTGACAATCGTGTTAAGAGACAAGTAAAGTCATGTCTGATTTTTACCTGGGGAGTGTTGCTATTAATTTATACATGAGATTTGTAATTCGGACGTACAGGAGAGCAAAAATGATTAAAATTCATAAAAAGATGAAAAAACTAATGACATGATAGCGCAGTTTGCGCTAAAAGCATTATTAGGAAGAGAATTTTTTCAACAGAAAAAGAAAAAAATGTAGTTTAACAAGTCACTGATAAAAGGCGTTAGTACGAATATGTCTTACTGAATTATGTATGTAAGATTTATTATAAGAAAGTGATTATTCAGATGATCAATTTTTCAATTGCAGCATCATTAGATGTGTTACTGAACAAATGCTACGTACGAATTTCTGAAAAGAAGAAGTGGCAATGAATGCTTTACGGAAATTCCAACCACAGAAACATTTGAATGGTGTCGTTGACCAATTGAATAAGACAAGCGCAGATGGTTAAAAGGTTTAAATATTCACTTTTACCGACAGATAATGCATACCGAGAAACATTTAAAATATAGGCCATGTCCAAAATCTCTGAAGAATATCAATAGTTGTTTAATGTGTTATGGACGGGTTGAAACACATTTTACGATACGCGAAAATGTGGACAACCATAACTGCCAAATATGGGCGACCTCTAATCCTCGAAAGAATACAGAGCAACCACTCCACTCTCTAAAGGTGACAGTTTGATGCGGGTTCAATTCATCAGTTTTTTTGGGTCTACTTCTTTAAAACGCTTTGCCGAAATAAGAGATGGACAGCTTATACGGTGAATGCAGAAAGTTTTGTAATTTTTTTGCGGGACTATGTAGTGCCGTTTTTTGCGAGAAAAAATGCACTGCCTACGGTAATTTTTATGTAGGCCGGGGGTAATTCTCATATCGCTGATATAATTAAGGATTCCTAAGGGAGATCTTCGGTTACGGAAAATCTTATATAGAGAAAGTGCGATTTCAAATGGCTAGTTAGATCGGCAGATTTTGACACCATTAGATATCTAGTTTTGGAGCTATTTGAAATCAAGCGTGCATCAACATTGCTGGAATTGATAAAAGCTTTCGCATAGCATCCATGCCTCCGAATATGCTGCACTCTGCAGTTCCAAAAAATGGTGCTCGCCCCCAGACTGCTTTACCCTGTACAATAGGGAATGTAGAGAACTTGTTGTAATACGAGTGTCAGTAACCATAATGATAGTCATGACAGTAACCATATTGATAAAAAAAACACTTTTGCTGACCAACCAAGGATGTTTATATATAACATCTGTTCATCAATCTGTTCTAGGCACCAAATTGATGGTTCAATCGAATAAACAACTTACTGAGTAGCTAATTGTTATATAATAATCCTCAATTCTGTAATTTCGGAAAATGTATTCATGTTAGCGCCCTCTATCGATGGCTTTTTGAATTACATTCTTTTCTGTTAAAAATCTCTCTTCCTGACAACACTTTTAGTACAAACCACACTCCTATATCATTATTTGTTCTTCTACTTTGAATTTTTAAAGCTTTTATGGGCTTTTCGCCCACCGTATATAATGAATGCATACTTTTCAGACCGTCGGGAATTTACGCATAAACTTTTCATTCTATTCTTCATAAAAATCACCCTAATATTTTCGCTTTCAAGTCATGAAATATTAGAATAATAATTGCCTTTAGAAAAATGATGCAATATTTGTTGAATGTTTTTCAAAAGAAATGAAGCATTAAAGGACTGTATAATATAACTACAAAGTATAATTTTCAAATTTATTTCGTTCATTAATTAAAATGAATCAAATGCCTACTTATTATATGTATGCTGTTTTTTCTCAGTCTCCAGCCTGAATTTTGCGATTTTCTTCCGTTTTGTTTTTATACTGCCCTCTGAATACTTTCTAATATGCACATTTATTGCTAATCATAAAACCATCTCAGTGGTAAATGGTATTTTCATCATATGGGAAGAAAATGGATTTACTGTAATTCATAAAAGAAGACTGACGGGGGAAAAACTGACGAAATCAAAAAAAATTTTTTACTCAATTCTATCAGTAATTACTTTTTTTTAAAACCACGATTTCGCTTTGAGAGAGAGAAATCATAAGAAAAATTCAGAAGTGCGAAAACAAGTTGCAAATTACTCATTGTTCTCTTTGAATTACCATACCTGTCTATATAACAACCTGTCTCATCCCGTCTCAATAAACAACATTGTCTATTAATCTTCGCAATCTAAACTTCCCTCAAACACCAATAGCGGTGAACTTTCTAATATGAAAAAGGACAAAAGAGAAAGTACTTCAACAAAGCCAAATCAATCCGTAAGCCGATCCCTTATACCAAAAATTAATCAAAATCTATAGAAGCTGAAAGAAAAGTAATCCATCCTCAATCGAAATCTGAGGAACAAAATGATAAAACTTATAAAAGCCTACAACGGACTTCGCTCTCTACCTTGGGTACGAAAGTAAAGAAAAAAGTAGCTAAATTAGGAAGAGAAACTAAAGCAGAAAAAAAAGTCAGAATCTCGAAAGACAGACAGTGAAAGCAACCTCCCAGTAACCTTCTTCTAACTCCGAAACGAGAAATTAATCAAACAAATTAAATCCATAAATTGCATCTTATTTGGATAATTAAAATTCAGATTTTCCTGACAGTTCTAAAAGTTCCAGTTTCGGAGTCAAAGACAAAATGTAATAATTATAGTTTACGCGCAACGAATATCTGGACTGAATAATTGTTTATAAAAATTTTCCAAAAACATCTAAAGTAAAAGGAAGGCGATTAAGACTCATTTCCAGCTTTAGCCAGCGAAGCTGCCAATTACTTCAATATAAAACATTATAGTGAAGAAAAATGAAATTTCAAATTGGATTAATCTTATGTGTCGTGACATAATAGAATCTTTATAATCTGAAGAATTTTTATCCAGAGAATGTTGAGAAATAAAACGAAACTAACTTTGGAAATTAACATGAGGAACGAAACAAACGTTTCGGTCACGTCAAAAGGAAGTGATTAGATAAAATTTTTAACATAACTTAGCAAGATATAAAGTTTTAAGGTGATTAAGATGAGATTAGTCGGGGAAAGAAATTCGTAGGAAAAGTATCATCTTATTATGTATAAAATACAGGTACATTGAAAATATAGAATATAGCGCACCAAGAAGGGAGCATCGGATTGAGATGAAATTTAATACACATGATGGAACAGAGGAGAGATTCACTTGATCCCAAAATCAAGACAATTGAACAAATACAGTGTGTGCAATGAGACAAATACTGTGCATCTTCAATAGCGCGTCGAACAACCTCCTGCTGCAATACATGCCGCAACACGGTCCGGCGTTGTGTTAATTAGACGACTGATGTTGTCCTGAGGCAGATGGACCCACAAATCTTGAACGGCCACCTCCAAATCATGTACAGAGTGACACAGCGGCATCTGGTGCTTCAGCTGGTCCCACACATGCTCTATAGGAGACAAGTCCGGGCAGCGGGCCGGCCATGGAAGAGTCTGAGCATGGCTTAGGAAGTCTTGAGCAACTCGAGCTGTATGCGGACGAGCATTATCTTGCTGGAAAATTGCTCCTGGAAGACCATTTAGGAAAGATCCTACGTGGGGTTGAAGAATGTCATCAACATAACGCTGGCCCGTTAAGGGTCCACGTACCACAACTAGAGTGGACCTGCTTGCATAGGTTACGGTCGCTAGACCATTACGCCTGCTGTGCGGGCAGTGTGTCGAGCGACAACGAGGGTGGAATTGTACGTTTCATCAGGACTACTCCACACCCGTACGCCGTTATCATGTGTCTCCAAAACGAACCAGGATTCATCACTAAACACCACGTTTTGCAAATCTGTGGCATTCCACGTCGCTCTGACATGGTACCACTGTAGATGGAGTCGCCGATGTTTTGGTGTTAGAGGCAGTACACGAACAGGGCGCTTGGATTGAAGATTCGCTTCCGCAAGGCGTCTGGAAATGGTTTGTGGAACAATTGGCACCCCTTCATCTGATTGTATTGTGGAACGAGTCACTGTGGGACACACGAGCTTTTGCCGCACGATCCTTCGATCCTCTCGCCTCGTCGTTTTCCTGGTCGTTCCAGACCCGCTCCGCCGCAAGTGGGTATTATCTCGTGTCCACTGCTCCCAACATGTTCTGACTGCACACTCCGAACGATCGACCTGGCGAGCAACACGGCGTGTCGACCAGCCTGCGGTTTCCATGCCAATGATGAGACCCCTCTCAAACTCGGTTAACAGTGAGAAATGTCTTCTCACACGTCTACCTGGCATTCTTCGTTTACTAACGTCCTCCTCGAGTCGGAATGTGATCGTCACGTTTATGAATCTCCCACTATGCGACGGTTTATATTGGGCCAATTCCTGATTTCAGCGCTACTGCAGGGTGTGTAGTCATGCGTATTGGCGCCAAACTTGAATCATTTGCAAATCGGATCTCAGTGTACTTATTTGCGAAGTTTCAAGATTGCACCTTTCTTCCTTCTTGGTGCGCTATTTTCAATGTACCTGTGTGTATCTATAGCCCCAACTGTATCACAAAAAATTTCTCAACCTTGGAAAAGATTTTAGTTGTAATCATACGAGATGCGCATAGTTAAAATTAGCCAGAATTATCGTGATTTTTTTACAAATTTCTCAAAACAAAACATGGTCTATATTGAATTACATCCGAGCTTATTTTAACCAAATTTAAATTCTTCATAATTTTATTGTAAGCGGATTTAATTTCTAATTGCCATCCAAACATTCCGGGAATATTACTCTAATTAATAAATCTTCTGGGCTGTTTAAGAACTATAAAATAATCTAACAACTACTTTTGATTTTCCTGCATTTGAAAGATACAAAGAATTTGTCATATCTTTCTTCTAAAAAATTATCTCTCTTTTAACCCCTTCTTGGTGGGCGTCGCACGTTACACGATCGACTTTTTTGTGCCCGTACGGTAGGCGTCGCATGTCATGCGACGAAGAGAAAAATTGCATTGTTGAAAACGCATTAGTCGCTACTTACGCGTTTCGTTATATTCTGCGATTTTGACAATGTAGGCAATAAAATAATCGGCAATAAATTACTTCAATGTGGTTTTATGCTCTGATGGTCAAGAAAGATTGTAAAGCTGTTTTCATGGTAAGGTTGTAAAACCATTTAAAAAAACTTTTTTTACATATCGTTAATAATTCTTTTCATGCAGATATTTATCTTAAATGCCTAAAAAAAATAGATTTGAAAAATATATTATCAGAGAAAATTTTGTTTTAATTTAAAACTTGGGTGCATTGCAGGGAAAACTGGAGATCGGTGAACGGGATATCACATGTATGACCACCAGTAGAACAAGTAAAAACTGCTTACTGAAAAAAAAATATTTTGCATTTTCGAATTCAGTATAGAACATATATTAATTTTCAGCAATAAAAAAATGCTTTTTTTTTGGATTGGAAATCCGAAAAAAAATTCCGAGCAAGAAGGAGTTTATTTTCAATGTTCGTATAAACGAGAGTGTTTAAAAAAGACACGAGCAAAAGTTTTCATCTTACTTGAGAGAAAAGATTACAAATGACAAGAAAAGAATTTTTGGGAGAGAGATTTGAGAAAAAAGATTACGAATAACATGTTCTGAAGATTTTAGATATTTCATATAAAGTATTTTTGAATCAATCACAATAAATTCACTATAAAATGAAAGAAAGGGCTGAAAATTTAAGTCAAATCAATTCAACTGTAACCTTTACCAAAATGTTTCGAAAATTAATAGTGTGTTTGGATGGCGTAACTAAAAGATATTATTTACGATTGTAAATAACGATGTATATCGCATTATCATGATTCATTCAAAAATATAACTAATTCAATCTGAAATAAAAAAAATTACCTAAAGTTTTTAATTTAAAATGGTATTTAATGCAATGCAGTAAATATTAGCTTTCAAATTACATATTATATTATAAAATTAAGAATTTATTATTTCTAAGACTCGAAAGGAATGAAATAAAATTCTATTAGATTTGATTGATATTAAGATTTATGTTTAAAGCGATAAAAATTTAAAATGTATCAATATCACCATAACATTTATCGAAATCTTAAAGTAAATTAATATCTGTTTGTATGGCGAAATTTTAAAATATATTGTTTACGATTGTAAACAATGTTGCAAGTAGCATTATGATGATTATCGTGATAAATAAAAGAAATTTAATTTATAGATTTTCTTTATTTTAAATTATATGTTAAAGCATCAGATTAAATATTAATTTTCGAATTACAAATTTTAATATAAAAGATTATTATTTCTAAGAGTCGAAAATATGAATCGCGTTTCAAACAGATTTGGTTGCTATTAAGATTTATTAATTAAAAAAGTATAAATTATAAGTTGCGTGGTGCATTTATAAATATTGTAGGAAAATAAATTAAAATTACGGGGGAAATGCATTTCTCATTTGTATTTAAGTTTTCAATTCGTAAAGAGGAATTAAAGTACTCAAGAGTTTTGAAAATGTGAGAGAGAATAGAAAGAAATATTGTGTTTTCCCGTGAGGTCTCAAAGAATTAATTAACCGAAATGTCACGATATGAAATGAAGACAACATTTTAATTTAGCAATACGCAAATTTATTGATTTTAATTCACCAAATTGAAAAAACGAATTTTTAAAATTAATCATTTAATAAAATCAGAATATATACACGCACTTTTACTTAACTGCTATAAATTACAGTTCAAAACCTATATTTAATTATTTTCCTTCTCCTTTTTTCAATGGAAGGGATAAAAAAAATAAGTTTCGCCTCTAGTTGTATAGTGGATTTAATTAAATCTCGCATAAAAAAATGCATAGAAATAATATCAAAAGTTGTTCTGTTTTCAACTTCAAAGAGAATATTACAAATAAAGCGCTCTGATAACTCAAAACAATCAAAATAAGGCATTTTTGAAACTAATCGCAACAAATCCATAATACAGAAATCGATCAAAATGTAACAAACAATCCACTGTACCTCGGCAATAATAAGCACTGGAAAGATGAAATTTTGTTGGTAGCAGCATTGGTTCTTTGAAAACGCCACTCAGTATGTGTTCCGTTTGCTTCACTGCACGTCGGCCATCTTTGACTACATGACACGAATGCCCTTTCGTAAAACTCTTGTGGTTGGTCATTACACCCCTTTTTTTCCGGAATGAGCTCGATATCATTCCAAACTGTTTTCCATGCAGATAGGCCTTCAATAATCAAAACAGATAGAAATCCAATGGCGTTAGGACGGGACTGTATGATAGTTGCGGTATCAGTGTCAATTCCAGTAGCGCAGTCATCCGAACTGCTCTGTGTGCAGCATGTGGTCTTGCATTATAGTGATACAACTTGATGTTCTCTGATTGTAACTCTGGCCTCTTTGTTTGTAAGATAGGCTGCAGCTTGCGTAAGTATCAACAATATTCTTCTTTGATACTGATCGTTCCAAGTTCGAAAAAACTTGTAAAAATCTTCCCGATGTGATCCTAAAAGAATGTCGTTTTCTGTCTGTTGCGTGTTCTGTCAAGGCTTCTTTCGATCTTGAGATCCTGAAACACTCCTTTCAGGATGTCTAGAGGAATTTGATTACTGCACGTTACCGTACTAGGCTGTCATGTTAATCATCTATGATAGCTTACCAACAACAACAGAAAAAATTAAGTATATGTTAGGTGTTAGAGAGCCAATGTTTCTACCTAAAAATGTTGGGCGTTACCTTTTGACAAACATATGTAAAACAAAATGAAAAAGAGGGCTAATAACATTTAACTTATTTTACTATAGCCTTTAACGAAATATTTGAAACATTTTTTCCTGTCCAAAACAGGAAAATATCACTAATCCTGCAAATATATATTCAGTACTAGCTGAAATAAGATTCCATTCAAAGCTATTTTTGGTATTTAAAATGAGACGTTAAAGTATTATGATGCATATTATTTTCCAGACTACAAATTTTTATTAAGAAAGCAATATTTCAAAGAATCAGAGTCAAAGAATTAGAGAAAATTAAATTGTATCCGTCTAAGATTTTGACGTTATTAAAATTTCTGAAATTCGAAAATATAACGTACATGTCCCGAAATACAAATATAAATATTACATCAGAAATAAACCAAATGTGCAGTGAAAATAAATTTTTCAATTTCATTTCTATTTTCAATTAGTATGAAAACACACAGTTTTTAGAAACAGTATATACAGAGAATTGAAAACATAAAATATGTGTTCTCCAAAACACCTTCAGAAAATGAATTTACAGAAAAGTTGTACAATGAAAACAATATGCCATTTTTTTTCGTTTTCGAATTCATTCCATGCACCACATTTAAAGCTCCACAGTTTCTTCGTCTTTTCCGCTGAAGCACCAGGGACTCTTGCCAAAGAATCTGTTTTGATAGGTTTTAAACGCTCCGTGGCTTGTGATTATCCGATTTAAGTAAAAATCACCTAACACTCTTTCTTCAACCTTGTGAAATAATATTTTAACCTGTTTACCTTTACTTGAATGATCCCACAAAATTTGCCAGTTTTGCCTTATTTCCGTTTTCCTCTGTTGTTTGGCCTTGCAGAAATAAAAATCGATTTCTTGTTTCTCAGTGGCTTTCTTAGCAAAGTAATCGTCTCTTCATTTCCTTTGTTACCAGCATGAGCCTTAGTCCACCAAAGCAGAACGTTATTGTTAGTATCGTCCAGACTATTTTTTATATCCAGAATAAATTTCCTATTTTCTTCTAAGGACTTTATTGAAACTAAGGCTGATCTTGAATCCGAAATAATATTGACTTTAGCTATTTGTCGTCGTTTACAATAATTGACTGCTTCTCCGATTGCTACCATTTCGGCGATAAATACTATTGTTGCGTTATTTAATCTCCATATTACATGTTCTTTTTCATTTCCCTCTTCAAAAACGGCCATAGCACAGCCAACTCTATTATTAATCTTTGAACCGTTTTTTTAAAACATATATATGAAGCTTTTAACGAAAAACATTAAGCTTTCAACTTAAATATTAAATACTCAGAAAGGAATAATGTTCTGAAACTGCTCAAAAAATTCACAAAGAAGTATCCATACTGCTAATGAATTTTAAAAATAATATCGTAACGGATGTAATTATCCACCAGATGGCGCTGCCTCCCTCCTCCTACGCAGATGACACTTTGACAGCGTGTGAGTAGTATGGCACGCGAAGAGATCCAGTATTGTAACACCGGCAAAATGTTTTCTTTCCATTGTAAAGTGTAAATAATTGTACATAATCATTTAGTATCATTAAGTAATTAATTATCATCGTTCATGGTGCCCTTTTCATTTCGTCCGGAAATAATATTCTGTGGATTAAAATAATAGCTCGCTCAGTAATCTTTACTAATGGAGTAGAGCCGTTAAAATATTTTAATATAAAATTATATAAAATGTTTGTAAATTTTTTAATATTTGTTTTACGTTATATTAAATATAATTTCGATTCGTATTTTGATTTAAACTTTACATTTTTTAAAAATTACTTATATTTTTTCAATTCATTTCTAGTTAACCATTTCACTATTTATTTACTATTTTTCTATAATTAACAAACCCTGGTTAGAAATTAAATATTATAGTGACAGCTTTCCTTTAATGCTAATTATTAGCTAAGCGAAATATCATCAGTTGTGAATCATAGTGGCTAAAATCCAAAAGATTGATTTTTGATTTAAGATCACCAAATGGTAGCTAAGTTAATCCTTTTTTCATATGCCAAAGAGACGAAAGGGCATTTCAACTCTTTGCCTCTAAAGGGTGACATACACCACACGAAAAAAAGTACCTTTGATATGCTGTTTTCTCCAGATGATGAGTTGGACTTAGCCACTATAATTCTCAACTGGTTATATAAATATACTTCCCTGTATTTACCTTTATTACAGCCAAAGCAATTTTGGAAATTTCTTGCCGAAATTCTCAATATACGTTGCGTATCGGGAAAAATTGAGACAGTTTAGATAGTTCCCGACTCTGTATTAATCGCATGATTTATGATTTACGAATGGATTTCAAAAAGGTTAGAGGGTGCCGGCTAGGATATCATCCTCGTCATTTGACTATAGTTCAAGATCGCGAGGTTTGTCCCAAAATAGCCCTCCTCTATCTTATAAACGAGACGTTTATCTGACGAAAACAAACCAATTAAACAAGGCCCTTCCAAGTCCTAATAAAGAAAGTATAAAAATAGAATCTCTGAAGGCCACCCTAAGCTGTGAATTCAGCAGCGATTAACAAAGATGGAGATACCCGAGATTGCCTGTGAATTACAGATAGTATTGCAAACTGAAGTGTATTAAATCTATCTATCTATCTTATTCTACTTATGTAGATTATAAATATCATTTTATATATTGGAATGTCATAAAATTAAGTATTGACTTCATACACATATCTTGGCAATGTTTCTTCTTTATTGCATCCAAAATTGAAGTTAAGAACTCATTTTTCGCAATTATTCAAACTACCTATAACAAAAATTTAAAAAATGGAAATTATATAAAATTTGGGGAATTGTAAATATCATCTGAGCTTTTAGTGCCTGTTAAACAATTAAAAGTGTGACCTTTACAAGGAAATTAGGAAGGGAATTTTGTCTACAGAATTCTGCTTTTTCCCATAAAATTAACAAACCTGAAATGTTACAGCTAATACGAAGTCACTCAGACAATAAATAAAATAGTGAGTGATTGGTAGTCTCGAAATCGGTAAGTCTAAAGTGGACGTCACTCGATGGTTAAGAGTGTCTAGAATGGTGGTATTCACGTTATGCAGCCAATCCTAAGCTACAGCTACCTTCAACTGGTAGGTCAGCCAAGGTGCACCAGAAATCGCACTTGCAGAGGATGATGCATTAAATGTACGATTGAGAGATAATGGCTAGAAAGCTCTCTCAAGACCACACTGTAACTTTTCCAGGTAACAGATGTATACAAAAGCTTGGCGGAGTAGGGCATTTACACACGGCGAACAGCGATATGCATAACACACTGAAGAAACACACTTTCTGAAGCCACAAACACCATTCATGGACAAACAAGATTGGAACCGTCTTGACTGGTGAATTGAAAATTCAGTACTCAGATACTCAGAGGGATTATCCGCGAGTCTTGGCCTGGATTTGCAAATCTGTTGACCATCTGGAGAAAACTTGGAGTCCTTCCATCAGCTTTCCAATATAAAAGAAAATAACCACTTTTGCGAATCCTTGTGCTGGGAAGTATCATGTTGGATAGACGCAGCAACTTCATATATTGGACCCTTCCATCTCCATACACAGCATTGCAATACTTTATGGGTGAAGTTCTTATACCTTATGGGAGATTCTGCCGAGAAGCTTCTGAAGACGATTATCTTTTTTTCAAACGATAACATGATGTCACATGAAAAATAATTTGTAGATGATTTTGTGGTGAAAGAGGGCATTCACAGAATGGTGGGGCTAGTGACATCGCCTGACCTTAATCCCTTTAACCTTCCAGCGGGCGCGCATTTTCAAAAGATACTTGCATTGTGCATCGTATTACATATCTATATCGTTCTTTTATAAATTTAAGTGCATTTTTATTTATAAAATCTTTGTTTACTATTAAGCTAATAAATACAGATAACATAAATAAAAGCTGTATCTATTTTTGTAAATCAGCACGATATTTTTATGTAATACGATGCGCGATATGTCGTAAAATTTGCGTAGGCGCGCCCGCTGGAAGGTTAAGTATGTTTTCAATGCTCTAGGAAAATAGTCATTGCATTGCATAAGTTCTTGTCAAGACTCTCAGGGCTTTAAAACTTATCGTTGTTATTTGAATGAGATTTGTTGCTACCAGCTGTGATCAAAAACCTCCTTTTCGGCATGATAACTTGCTGAAAATTATTAATGTTATTTTCATTTGCATTTTAACTGTCAGTCAAATCTCAGTAAAACAGCCATATATATTCAACAAATTTATAGGAAGATGGTTTGTTTTTAATAAAATTAGATATCTTGATCTAATTTGGATTATAAATCAGAATTAGCTGTCTTGATGTTTGTTTTTCATTTTTTTATTCATTTCTCCCTGTTTGAAATATTCAATTAGAATTTGTCTTTGCATATATTTTTAAATTGAAACATCGAAAACGGGACCACATTTTTCGCATCTATTTCCTATAAAATTTTCTTTTAATGTTATATATTTCACAAAATGTTGCAATTTATGCCATATCCTCTATCTACTGAACATAAAATATAGTTTATAAACTAAAGTCATGCTAAAAGTTATATTTATTTAAGCTTTTTCCGAGCGTTTATTGCCGCTTATTTGAACCTCAAAAATAAATCAAGCTTTATTCTTCTTGGAAAAGAAATAAACAAATGTTAATGCGTTACTAATTAAAATTAATTTGTTTTTAGCTACTTATATTAATTTTTTCAATACTAATCATCTTAAACCTGCATTCTCTTAACAGGAAAATGTGAAAAATATCTTTTAAAGTTTCTTCGCATGTCCTCAAAAAAGGAAGGAAATTTTTCAAAAGAAAAAAAAAAGAAACTTTTTATTTTTCTAAAAATCAATATTTTTGAATAGAACAGCAAAAGATATAAAACCAGTCGGAATCTATATTTGACGAAACTAAAATGAAAATAATCAAATATTTGTACTTGGTATTTCTTTCTTTTCGGAGTCTTTTTCTCTGGATTCATTTTGATTCGTAAGGAATCTCTCAGAGACGAAGAATTCACCGAAGTTTGCAATACATGAGAGGAAAAAAGGAACATCTAAACATTCCATCACAGAAATGTATCGATACTTTTTGCATTCATTTGCAAAAACTGAAAAGGCTTGAAAATATTTTATCTTAAGAAGAGAAAAGCATGCAAATCTAGGAGAACAAATTTTTAATTCGGAACTGGTCAGATACTGTTAGGCTATATGAGAGAGATTCTCGATTTTTTTCTCTTTATCAAAACGCATCATTAATAATATATGAGGCTTTAGATGGCAAAACAGAATAATCACTTGTTTAAGGGCAAACATTTGATTTTAAAAAAGTTTTTGCAACACGCTTTTATTACTCCACGGAAAGATGGAACTTTTTTATTTTAATTATTTTCAAATTTTTAGTTTCAATTTATGATTCATTATTATGCACACTATATGCCCAAAAGTATCCGGTCACTTCCAGATTTTCACATTTTTTATAATTTCTCCAGGAAGGTTTAAGTGACTGCCTTTAAACTTCGACCATGTGAATAATAAACTGTAACTCACATTTTACATTGAAGATTCGGTCCTGGGGGTAATTAGGGGACCGTCTACAAACTAATGAAGACAAAAACTGTTTTGGTCCACCCCGCTTCACAGAATACTGATAAAAAGATGAAACTTTCAGAAATGGTTACATTTAATGTGCATAATATTTACAGGAATTTTCGTAAACTCAGCACGAATACTTGAAAAGATATAAAGGTTTTCTTAAAAAATCGCAAATTTTCTAGCCTGTTTTTTGCTTATAACACACAGAGTTTTCTGTTATATTATACAAAACCTACAGAAAAAATAAAAATATGTTAGAGAAGCATTGTGAAAAGAATTTAAAAAATGTTTTTGAATATTACAGGAAATATGAGCATTTTTAATAAATAATGTTTTACTGCGCATGCGCTAAACATGGCGTAGTTTTTCTTTCAAAACTTTAAAGCCAGATATATAGGGCAACTTATATAAAAATTCCAGTTCAATGCAATTAGTATTCAGAAAGATATCGACATTGCAACGAGCAGAATTTTAGTTCCTGTCGAAGAGAAGCTAAAAGATGAGGGGTTGTACACAAATTGATATTATTTAAACTTATATCTTTGAATAGTTATATAGAATTGTATTGTGGTTAGAATTTGCTGAATACCATGAACACTTATAAATTACGTGCATAACTTAAATTCCAGCTAATTAGGCACTATAAATAACAATAATGTTATTACTTTAATTATTTTATTTACTTGATTATTAACAATTTACATATTGTTACTATTTTACGGCCAAACGATATTTTTAAATATATTTCTTTTATGGTCAAACGATTTATTTTATCTAATTAATTTCTGTTCTTAAAATATTTTAATAATTCTACTACTATATTTTTTTATTCGTTACAAATATTACAAGTGCTCATGGGTATTCAGCAAATTCTAACCAGTATACAATTCAATAAAACTATTCAAAGATATAAGTCTAAAAAATATCAATTTGGGTACGACTCCTCATCTTTTAGCTTCTCTTCGACAGGAGCCAAAATTCTACTCGTTGTAATGCAGATATCTTTCTTAATACTAAGGATATTGAACTGAATGTTTTATAGAAGTTGCCCTATATATCTGGCTTTAAAGTTGTGAAAGAAAAACTATGCCATGTTTAGCGCATGCGCAGTAAAACATTATTTATTAAAAGTGCTCATATTTCCTGTAATATTCAAAAACATTTTTTTTAATTTTTTTCACAATGCTTCTCTAACATATTTTTGTTTTTTCTGTAAGTTTCGTATAATATAGCAGAAAACTCTGCATGTTATAAGCAAAAACAGGCTGGAAAATTTGTGATTTTGTAAGAAAACCTTTGTACCTTCCCAAGTATTTGTGCTGCATTTACGAAAATTCTTGTAAATATTATACACATTAAACATAACCATTTCTGAAAGTTTCATCTTGTTATCTGTATTCCGTAAAGCGGGGTGGACCAAAACAGTTTTTGTCTTCATCTGTTTGTGGACGGTCCCCTAATTGCCCTCAGGACCGAATCTTCCAAGTAAAATGTGAGTTATTGTTTATTCTTTACATGTACGAAGTTTAAAGGCAGTCAGTTAAACCTTTCCGGGAAAATTCTAAAAAATGTGAAAATCTGAAAGTGTCCGGATACTTTTGAGCATATAGTGTATATTATGGAATCTTTTAATCAGTTTTTTCTTAAATTCACTACTAGGTGGAGCCACTCGTTAACCCACAACTGAATTAATTCATATTCATTCATTCATTCAACAATAATAAATTCTGATAAAAACTGATAAAAATTCTGAAAATATTAAAATGGTGTATTTTCATAGAGAACACACAAGTGTGGAAAATTTCAACTATATCAGGAAGGGAGTGAGAAATCGATTACAACATTCCATCATTACAAACATGAAACATATCAAGTTAAATAAAAGTAATAATAATTTAACACTTCAATATCTAATTTTTTAATTCGCTGCTTACAAGCAACTCTTACACGTAAGCCATATTCTTCTGCAGTGAAGCGAATCACTACTCGTTACTCGTATACGCAATTGATGATCGTCCCGATTGACTTTAGTTTTTTTTATAGCAGTGTAATTAATTCGCTCTGAAGACACAAGAATATATAATTTCTTGCTACACTTATTACATGCAATAATGATACATATTCATATTTGCATTACATGTAATTATGATGCATACTCAAACTTGTTCGTCTGTATTGATCATGTTTGTATCTATGAAGTTTTAAACAATCTGTCCAAAATCTCTGGCTTCTTCCACTTGAGAAATTTTTGTAAATGATTAATAGCATTCTTATTGCAAGTCCTTTGTCTATTGGTTAAACCTCGTTTGTGTGCCATTCAAAAACCATAATTATAACACTCTCCCACTTCCTCAAAAAATCCAACACATATCGGCACTGGACAGCTCTATTCTTCCTCATTTTCAAAAAAAAGATATATCGCTGAGCTTAGAAGTCTTCATTCAAGAGTTCCTGGAGTTTTTCTGTCTTTAGATTATTTTTAAATTCCATTGTGTGGGTGAGCTTTTCAATGTCATCTTCATTCACGTCCAATTCTAGGTCTCTAGCATTTGTCATGACTTTAGGGAATATTTTCTCCCGTGGTAGTGCAAACAGATGACAAAACGATACATTTCTGGTAATATTAATACCGCGCCTTTTCTTAATGTGTTAGTTCCGTGGGTTGTTCGTTCGTATGTTGGTAGCCACAATATAAAATTCTGTCCCCGATGTGTTCGGTGTCCTATTTGTTCTTAGACCAAACTGTTCATTCATCCTTCACCCTCTGTATATGCAACTCTTTTAATAGTATAATACAACAATACTTAAAAAGGCCTGGAACTTATTTTATTATTTAGAATGAATACAGATGGAACCTATTTATTTGGTATTTCCTTCGTAGTAACAAGCACGCGCAGCTACAATTTAACCACAGTTCATATAAAGATGTTAATGCGGATAGCAAGCTTCCTTCAGTGTCTTCGTCACTGCACTTCTTCGGAACTTGAGGATCGTTGGCTCTTAATCAAATTCTTTATCTGAGGAAAAAGTCACAAGGGGCGAGACCAGTGAAATAAGCCGATTGTGAAAGTACACTCGGAAGAACCTGTGCCTTATTATGATGGAACATCCACGACTTCCCCGTGACGGGAAGTTTTAAAGCATGAGCTAAGTGCATGCTTTATACGCATTTGAACTGGATAAAATCTGTTCTGGCTAGATGATCACGTCATACTCTTCCCTTGTTTTACGCGAATTGACAATTCATTTACATTTGGAAAATATTAAAAAAGTTTCGGAACTTTTTGAATGTAACTGAACTCTGTAATAGTATAAGCTGAACCCATTAGAGCGCAACAGTCACGGGTTGGGAATAAAGAAGACAACTTTCCAACTTGAGCTGAGAGTTAATGGAAAAGTCTGGAAAATTACTGATTTTAATCACCTCCCTCCCTTTTTAAACATTCTCATTTTGGCTACAATTTTTTTACAAAGGGGTTAAAAAATCTCGTTAAATTTTAGATTATAGGTGATTTCTTATTTTTAGGCATGTTACTTTTACAGTGCGTCCGCGAATCGTATTTTTCCTGAAAGTTTCAGTTATGCTTTAGGAAGTTATACATACTACCATATTCGTGTCAAATTAAAAGATGGAACTTGATTAGCACGCGTACTCTCAAGATTTCTACCAATCAAACCTTAGTATTCAAATGGATTTAACATGACTATTCTATTAACTTGGCTTATTTCTTGTTTGTTACGATGAAATTTAAGATGGAAATAAATAAAATTTTAAAAAAATATTCTGTTTTTTGTACACTAATACAAGCGTTTTGAAAAATGGTTTTTATTAAATTTATTGATGTAGAACTTAAATATTTTGTCTTAATGAAATGGTTTAACCTCTTGCACCGAAATAAGTTATTGGCCCATCTGAAACTTTTCAAGAACATCTTGAAGCTAGTTGTTATTTGAAGTTACTTCCATGAAAGCTTTAACAGGAAATCTATCTGGAACGAGTAGTGCACGAGACCTTTCTCACAATCCCGGTAGTTTCACTGAGATAATTGTGTTTTTCAGATACCTTGCAACTTCTTTGAAGTCTTTGTTTATCTTCAGTAGGTGGAATATGCCTAGTAAAATATCCTCATTGTTTTGTTTGTAGAGTAGTTCAGTATCTTTCTTATTTCAAATATTAAAATTAGTCGTATCAGACTGATTTTACTATCGTATCTTCAGGAATAGTCGGATTCAGACTATTCCTGAAATAATAATGGACGTGCGTAGCACGTCATTCATACTTTAGAGGTAAATAATAATGGATGTGCATAGCACGTCATTCCAGAGCAAGAGGTTAATCATAACCAAGAGAATAAGATTAAACCAATATAAAGCAAAACTCTTATCTAATTTCGTGTACCAACTAAAAAGCATCCAATTCAGTAATTGAGAGGTTTAAAAAATATGGAGTTAAAAATCTCCAAAAACAGTATAATGAAGGAAGAAGTTCATAACGCTTTGAAGACTACTCCTGAAGATGGCAATACAGAGCATTGCATGAATACCTTTTATCCAAAAGACCTTTGTATAAATAGCAGCTCGTCAACTATGCGAGTGAAATAAAAATTCTCCGTAAAAGTTATTATTTTATAATATATAATTATTACAATTTGCTCAATGACATATTCTGAGTTTGTACGCAATGTTCTTTAAAATTTTATTTTGATTTATTTCATATCGCATAACCGCATTTCTGTAAATGTTTACTAGCACAATTTTTAAGAATTATTCTCCTCGTTTCTTTTTCTTAGTAAATGCGATTTAATCATGATTTCTAGAATATGATTCCTGAATTAAATTTGGTTAGCATTATTTAGTTCTAAAAGAGTTAGTAGTTCCCTTTAGAACTTGATAATCGATAATTTAGACAACTGAATAATTTTAATAGCATGAAAATCTCTGAAATCGAGTTTCATAGCCAATTTGGTTCTTTATAAGATTTTTTTCAGTATATGAAAATATGTTTTCGAAGCTTAGCTTTAAGAAAATGAAAAATCGTATGCTAAAATTAGAGAAAATCACATAGGGAAATATTTTATAAACAATGTGATGTAAACAAGTAAAATAACTTCACATTTACCTGTGAATTTCAGCTTCATGTTATTCTGCAATACCGTGAAAACCTATTAAAAAACGATCTCTTATCGCTGAACTATAAGGCTCGACCAAATGAAGGTGGGGCAATGTTTCTAGCGTCGTTATTCCAGGTAGTAGGATTTTGAAATTGTACTTGGTAGGTGACTGTTTATGTTAGAAGAAATCTGGTATGAAACGGTTAGTGGTGGTGTGTCGTTGAGTAAAACGGAAGCGACAGAAAAAGTAACGCCGTGTCATGGATTCTTCCAATAGACTCAGCACGCAGTAATACAATTTTTGTAGGCAGAAGGTGTTAGTGGAACCGATATTTACACTCGGATGTGTATGGGAATGAGTGTACGGCACGAAGTGCAATTTTCCGAAGGTGCAGTATTTTTTGCACTAATGATGTGTGATTGGCCTATTCGTGGCATGCCAGCTGTGCTCACATGTCTGTGACTAAAATTGGGAGCGACTTATATGAAAAAATTAATTATACTTTATCCTATCCGTCTCTTTCAAACCAATATTTCCATTCATTTTTCATTTCAATTTCTGATATTGCATGAAGTTATGTGATACTTTATAGAAAGAAGAGGGTCTTTGGTTTCGGCATTAATCGTATTTTGAATTATCCTTCTCCTTCAATTAATTTGCTAGTTTTTCATTTTTCATGAAATTTTATTTCAAAAGATGCCTTTTTTGTTGTAAAAAAATTATGTTTCATAATACTTTACAGTAAAATGAATAAAAACGAAAAGAAATGTCAAAGCGATCTTCCAAGAAATAAGATCAAAGAAAAAAAGATTCAAACCTGAATTTCGTGGAAGGAATAAAGTTTCTTCCTCTACGGTGAATTTCAGATTTACTGAAGGAATCCAGTAGCACCGTATGCAATTCATTTTAATTTCGATTCCGGGAACTGAAGAGACTTAAAATACTTTGCTCATTCTAGAGTGAGTAAGATTCCTTCGTTATCCCATTTCTCAAAAGGTTTTCAATCTTCTCTGTAGGACTACTTTTATTGACTGAAAAGAAAATGGCATTCTATGCAATTTTTTTTCACTCGTTTTATTTAAGCAATGTGCCGGATGTATGATATCAGATGATTTGTGCTAATTTCTTGTAATATGAGATAAAAAATGCAGTTGGAAAGGGATGTGAAATATAAAATGGTTTTATTGTATTATTTTTTTTAAATTTTGCTTGAAGCCAAAGAAGTTATTTCCTCTCAATATCTTTGAATTGGGATTAAAGTTGAAAAGATGAAATGTCTTAGTGATGACAAAACTTAATCAAAAGGAACGTTAATTAAAGTTTTGGATTTTTAAAATTAGAAATCCAGTTAATTTTGTCGTTTCTGTGGTAATTATTCCATCATATTTTCGTTTATAACAGTTTTCAACGTATTATTGCTTTTATTTATTGGCGTGCCTAAAATCGAAAAATTATTTCGGAACTCATAAAAATTTGGAAAGAGTAATTTCAGTTCCAGTTTTAATGAAAACGATCTTGAAATTTTATATCCTAATTTTCGGTTTAGGTTAGATAATTTTTTGAAAGAGGGAGACCTGACTGCAGTTATAGCATTAAAGAAAATAAAGACAAAAATTTATTAAAAAACAAGAGATTTCGTTCGACACCGACGTCTTGATAATTAATTACTTTAATACACGAGATACTAACTCTAAATCTACAATCACTATTGGTGGTGAATGCTGCATTATTATATGAACCAATTTTAATTATTTGCCAACTTAGTTGGAATAGTTTATACAGTTTTAGCACCCCATATGAAATGCAAACTTTGAGATTCATGAAATCCTTCAAGTAAGCTTGAGCAACTGTATTATACTTCTTTTTATACAAATTTTGCTTCTCTGTGCAATAACGCAATTGCCCAGAGAAGCAAAATTCGACTTCCTCAGAAAAACCTTTGATTTCAAAAGCGTGATATTCAGAAAACTCAGGAAGCATTTATGTTTAGGCTTGATTGAGATTACTGTAAGAATGTTGCACTTCAAGAATGAAAAATTATTTTATTTATCTCTAGACACAATCAATAAAAAGTTAGCCTCTTTAATCAAATGATGATATTACTGCAATTTAATGATTCTTACAGCGTAAAATATTTTTATGAAGAACGTTGGTATCCAAGCATCTTGCACATAAGCAATATAGATGTTTCTTGTTCTACAAATGTAATGAAAACCTATGAAATGCAAATATGTTTTGTGTAAGAACACCGAATTTGGCATGGAGTTCTCAGGATTTGATTATTTCATTGAGGATCAAAAGTATGTGTGGGCCTGTTGAACATTAAATCTTTCTAAGTTCCATCATCGTCAACTTGATACATTTCAGTTTTAGAGATTCAGCCTCAACAGAATGTTAATTTTATAATCTTTATGCGTTACCGTATCTATTTCTGAAATATTATTTAATTATCTATAAAAATAATCCATAATAGTGTATTTCCAGTGAAAAAATTTTCAGCATTTTATTCACAGTCAAAACCCACTTAAAATTATATTCATTTTGTTTTTAATTGAAGCACGATACGAAAATCCATCAGCCCTTCAAATAATATTTCAGAAATACCACGGAAAGCTCAGAAAAGTAATATAACCATATGCTTTGAATAATAGTATTTATTTCTTAAATTATAAACCTTTCTCAACGATGTTCTTCGGCATTTAATTGTCCCAAAATATAATTTCATATCATCATATTTCCAACTCAATTAACCAAATATTTCTGCTTCGATATTACAAAATATTCTCTAATTAAAAATAATTCTGAACATAGTATATAAGATAAACAGCATTCCACTTTCAGCAAGATAATAGTATTTCTCAATATAATCTCATTTTTTTTATTTCAAGATAATGGAATTCACTGATTCAAAACTTTTTATGCTTATTATTACTCAGCGGCCAGTTAAAAATTATCGAATTCTAAATAACGCAGCCAGTTTTTCTCTCATTTATCCATTTTGAATGGATTGCATTCAATAAATGTAACAAAGGAATAAGTATTTCAGAGAACCTTCATTCTTAACTTTTCCAAGCTAAAGATATTAATCTAGATAAAATCACTCGTATAGAAATGAGAGATGTCGACTACTTTTCTGACAAATTTAAGATAGGGTCACTCTCTAAAGGAATCTTTTTTCCTAGGAAATGAACAGAAATGCATTTAATTTTATTGAAGTTCAAAGTAGATTTCAAGATTTTCTTTTTCTGTCACTTTAAATGAATTTTAAGTAGAATACCATTCAATAATATGTTACTCAGGAAAGCAAAACGCAACATTTTACTCGAAATCCATTCTTCAATCAAATCAGTAATAGTTTTTGGAAAATCCAACAATATACGAAATTTGCAGAAACTGTCACCAATATTTAGCTACCTCATTTTCTTACTTAAACTTTTATTTAAAGGGTTTACAGAAATTAAATAAATTTAATAAAAACAGTTTTTAAGAACAAACTACTTTTTAGTACACTTTTTGTTAGTGTACTAAGATTTGTTTTATTCTAATTATTTTCTACTCTTTAGTCTTTAATTTATTATGGATTATTGTAGTCAATTTTTCTTAAATTTATTATCAGGTGGCACCACTGGAACGTACTCAAAATTACTCATATAATAAATTGCCCAGATGTGTGTCTCACTGATCCGGTAACGCTCTGACGACACCAATAATAAAATTCGCGCCATAGCACTGCGAGACGTTAAATAACATTATTTCATTGTTAGAGCAGCACCTAAATTTCAGTAATTTTAAATTTTAAAAAGTAATTGTCGTACTAATTTCAAATTTGATAGCTCTAAAATAGTAAAATAAAATTTGCTATCGACTGATATAAAATTTATCTCGCTATGATCAATAGTTTCCGAGAAAATTTAAATCATATTAATCATATATTTCAAATTAATTTCCGTTTTTTAATAGAGAGTAGTAAATCACGTCAGAGGTATATCATCCGGGTGATATAGTTTGGACGCCACGATGCATCTGATTATTTATTGCAATATTGATGATATAATTTGATAATATTTTTTGACAATGTTTGACAAGCAGGTAAGTGCTTTTTTCATTAGAATTTCGAAAAAGAATTCCTTTGAACTTTTAACTTTTCACTTACGTTTGACAAGCTGAGAATTTCATGGTTATTGAATTATTATGTACATATTTTGTATATATATTTTTACTATAATTTAATACTTTACGATCGTGAATCAGTTTACTGTATTTTTTACGATGATTACCGACGAAGAACCCATCGCAAAAAGACTGAGGATGACAAAGGGAAGGAAAGCAAGATGGTTAGCGAGGCAAAGCCAGGAAGGCAAGAGGCAATTTGCACCCGTGATACCATGACGGGTGATTTTCTGGTTTGAGTATATTAATCGATTAACTAACAATAAAAATTGTAAACTATTAAAAGACTATATTGTCATCGAAAACACGCAAGTCTAAAAAATTTTAAAACTCGTAACACATTTGTGAGAGAAAAATTGATTACAAAATTCCAAATTTACTAGTATGAAACAAGTCAAGTTAAATAAAAGTGTGTAAAAATAACAGCCACTTTGAAGCATATTTATTGGGGTAGGCATAAAAAAATGCACTTATCTTATCACAATTGTTATCGTTAGTAGGTGAGGTGATAGCAGAGTCTCGGCTTTGGGATCACAGAACTGCGAGTTTGATTTCGACGAAGAGCCCCTATGCATGTGAAACTTTTGCACGTTAAATCAATCTCACTTCGGAAGTTAAACGTCCTCACATTAACGTGATGTGGAATGTTGAAAAATATCCTGTGATTGTGCTCGCAACCTGCATCCATAAAAAAATTTTAGGCCAATTTGCGGTTTGGCAACAGGTCGCTCGCTTCTGTTGGACTGGCTGCTTTAGAATTTCCTAGTTTTCCTCCAAGCTAAACAAAAATGTGAGTTATTTCCCCTGAAAGTCCTCCAGGAAGGTAACCTACCACCATATATTGAAGCAAAGTCGGACTTCTATCTCAGGTGCTACCTAGGTGCTCCAGGGTCGTTTTGATTAATAGAAGATACCATACTTCCCCTTTATCATGAGTTCGCTAGATATATACTACAATTAGTGAAATTAGATCCTCTAACATGTTGAAAAGTATAATGCCGGTTTGGTTATCTGGATTTGGCACAAAAATTGAGAGGTTTGTCTCCAATATTCTTTCCGTAGCAACAAAATTAGACATTATTCTTATATAATCAGAATCAAATCAATTATTTGTATTCATACGATAAAAGAGTAAATAACGTGTTTTTCCTTTGGCACTTCTAGGAGCTCTAAAATTAACAAGGCATTTTTAGAATTTCATGCTTTGTTGTCTCTCAGTGTCGGAACTTAAAAAGTTAAGTGACTCAAAATACTATATTCAGTGACTTATTGAAGAGTTGAGTTATTTTAAAAATAGTTTATAATCGTTTGTATGGTCATTCTGAATAGAAATGACATTTTTGAATACCATGCTTTGGCCTCCTTCAACTTTGGCATATAAATTATCGACTAACAAAATACTATCTTTAAAATAAATTATATTATGGTAGAAATTTTAACATGAAAACAGATCACAAACAAGGCATTATCAACCCCTATTTAAAATATTCAAAAAACTAAAAAAAATTATTACTATAAGTTTAGGTTGGGGTATGTGTGATTGATGTTCTAAATATGAAGACGGAATTCATTAATTGCTTTGAAACAGTGCCTTAAAATAAAATTTGTAAGAATTAGTTTTTTCATGAAAATGAATTGCGCAATGAGAGCGATACCCAATTACTTGAAGGTATTTACAGAAAAAATGAATATTATAATTGTTTTTCTAAATTTTTACAAAGGCATGTCTATCTTCTTTGACGGGAAAAAATCAACATGGATACAAAAACCTATGGAGGAATTCCTTAAATTTTAAATCTGCATTCGTCCCAAATATTGAAAATAATTTTCACTCTCAGCATTATAACATAATGTGCAATTTGAAGGATACGAAATTCGATGTCGCCTGATTTTACAATCGAAGTTGCAAATAAGCTCATTTGTTTCATAATTGCAAAAATTGTATATATTGCTAACATTTTATAAAGTGAAATAAATAAGTTAAATAAGTGGAGGATTGGAATAAATAGCATACAGGAGTTAATGAGGATTAATTAGTATGCCATATTCTTTTCTAGCAAAGTTTTGCTTGGTTGTCTAAATTGATGTTTTTCATATTTTTAAACGGTTATTGATGCAAAAAAACTAATAACTAGAAATGACAAAAATAACTTCAAATCAGAGAATCCCCGCAAGAAGTAATGTCAAAAATCGAAAATTGGAAGATATTCGAATCTTCTGCTTGACATAAAGAGCATCACTTCGAGTCTTGTGACAACCATCTTAAACTTGGGACAAGAATAACTGTGACCCAGCTTTAGGAAAGTTTTAATTGGACATAGACTTGTCTTGCATTTGACGTAAGAAAGTACTAAGACAAGTCTTAAACGCTGAACAGTTCAAGAGAACGGTTTATTTACGAACTTAGGCGAATATTCGCAAAATTAGATGCGAAGAAGTTGCGTAGTAGTTAAAGTTCCGATCGTCGGTTGCATGTTTGTTTGGCGTTATGTCAAAGCAGAAATTATTTAGGATATGAGGCGATTTCGTCAGAGAGAGGTTTCTTAAATTTATTTAAGCGTTCGTTGATGTTCTTAAGAATACAAGAATCAGAAAATTCTTAAATTAGTTTAAATTAATATCTGAAACGCTAGAGGATGAATATAAGAAAAGGCATTTTTTTAATGAATAGCATTAGCTAAAAATTATTTATATATTTACATACAACTTATTGCATTAGCTACAAATACATTCCAAAAATGGTTCTTTCGGACTCAAGGAAGTCTAAAAAGTTGAAATTTACCAAAATCTCGAAGACGAAGTTTTTGACGATTACAATGCTTCCTCTTTATATACTTTGCAAGCGAGAAAACAAAAAAAGCTGAGCTTTATCTGCACAGCATTATAGTCAAACTTCTTTCATCTAAAAAGAGTTTTGAATGCATTCGATCTTCTACACGACATAAAATGATTATCTTCAAAATGTAGCAAAATAAGATTTTAAAGTACTTATAAAAATTTCTGTTATATTCAGAACAGAATTGATAAAACTTCTTCACCAAAATCTTTATCCCTTTTGGTCCCGTTTATTCACGAAAAATAAATCCGTTCTCTATACTTTAGTAGTTTCACAACTGATCGAATGCCAGCTTTCAAACTCACTGCTGTATCATTCATAACTTACAAACCTTTTAAAAGACGCTTTCAAGACGTTTTATAATATATCTAACCCATATCAAAGGAATCCACTTCAGGATATTTGTTGGAAAATTTTCGTATACATATGCTCCTTTTTTTAAAATCAATCTCGAAATTTCTATAGATTGTGTGCATGTGAATAATACTTACCAGTACCATGTGTTATGTAAACTGTTCTTTACATCATTCTGTCAAAAACATGCTATTCAGAAAATGTTTTAAGATTTTTTCAGAGTCGCTACACGATTCCATCTTATTTTATTTCGCAACATTGCTCTTTTCATGAATTTCCAAAAAAAAAGTAGTTAAAAAGATTCTGTGAATATATCTAAAACTTCAAACACTTGGTAGAATATTCTGTAAGTATGAAATCATATAAATTTCGAAGAAAATTTCTAGTTATTTATCAGTAATTGTGTTCGAATCATAATTTAATGGAATTAATACATCTGACGTCACAGTCACATGAAAAAGAAAACTTTGCATAAGTAACCTAATACCACGTTGTATTACCTACCCCCGACGTCGAGTCCTTTTTCTTTTAGGAAGATTGGCAGTGAATTCCAAAATTAAATTGGCGGGAAGCATTTGACGTAAATCAAGTGAGCATGGATTGATTCAATTGCTTCTATTGTTTCTGGAATTAGCAAAATCAATAATAATATCATTAGTCGTTTTAAACACAACAGTTATCTTTAAACGCCTGATTTTTAACTATTTGGATTATACAGATTAAATTCTTACTATACGCTTACCTTTTTTTATACCTTGTAGGAAATATGTAACCCACTACAAACATGTATTCATGATATAATCTTAAATATTTTGTTAGAAGTGTTTAATCTATTAATCATGCTATGAGCTAACAGTAAATTTGTAAATAAGTGAAAACAAAAATAACTATAAAAGTTTAAACGTTCTTATTTATGATTGATTGGTTAATTAAGTAAATTATTTTCCCTCATTTTGAGCAATGTTTTATCTTAAACAATTGAATGAATGTTGTATTCGTTCGTTTTCTTAAAATAAAAAAAACCCCTGTGAATTCGGTTTCTTTTTTCCCTAAAATTGCGTGCCTCAAAGATTTAAACCAGTTTGGTGGGAAAATTGCAATTTTAAGGGCAATATATTAGTTGGATTCCCTTTATTACTATACAATACATTAAATTTACTGAAATCCCTCGTACGCGTATTTCAACTTCTTTTAAAGCACATGCAACAGAAATCTGTCTAGTACTATATTTTATTTCAACCTCACAGCTTTTTGACAACCCTAGAAATTTTATTTACGCCAATTTCATTACCATTTCTGGGGATTACGAAAACCTTAAAAATAAATATTTCTGACAGTAATCCAAAAGTCATCGTGTTATAAATTGTGTTGAAGTACCACTTTCCTTGTATCAGAGAAAGCTTTTAAAACTCATCAAAATGATAATCGGTCAGTGTTAACAGACAGATTTTCTGAACTCTAGTGCGACTCAAGGACTGGTTTTATTAAAATATATGTGAAGTATAGTACTTAAGTATAGTAAATGTGCGTAATGGGCAATACTTCAGAGTGTATCAACGAGGCAATCAGGCGCTGGTAACTGACATATTTTCCAATATCACTTGAGTTACTTAGCAATAATTGTTATTAAAATGTACGTGAAATTTATGTTATTTAAGTACAATGAATGACTGATGTTCAAATTTTTTTGAGAAATTAACAATTATTTTCTGCGCAGAAATCCCGTTTACATTATCGCCCACAAATCAAGAAAAAATTTTATACCGATTGAATTAATAGATTGCATTTTTCTAGTATTCTTTCTCCTAAGGAAAAGGGAATGTAATCTTTCTACAAACTATAATTTTAAACTCGAAGATATCTCATATGCTGATTAATACAATAAATAAAATGCCTACTTTTTCTTGTCATTCCATATTATGCTCAATCTCTTATTTCGTGATTTTTCTCTATCGTGATCCTAAACTACCCTCCAGAAACTTCTTTTAACGCTGATTTATTTTAATCCTAAAATTATCTAGGTGATAAAAACCGTTTCTCCACAAATGGAAAGTCTGTCTGAAAAAGAAAGTTTCTTTATATTTATTTTAATTTCATTTATTTATTTATTTTCCAAATTTATTTAAAAATATAAATGATTTTGTTGTGAAGAAAAAAATATTTTTAAAATATTCATCAGTGGGAACAGACATTACAAAGTTTCTATTAAGTGCATGTCTTACTGACTCCTAACTTAACAGATTTAATTTCTATAAATGAGTATTAGATGCCTTTATAATAAAAATAATTCCACAACAAATTATAGTATTGATTCATATGGTTCATTAGCTTTCACAATGTTGAAGAGAAACAAAATTTTCGATTTCATTAAAAACTTTTTGAATTTTTCCCAGGAAATTTTCAATAGTCATCTAATCTGGAATATGTAAAGTACAAAAATTGGCTGGGCTAAAGCAAAGGTGTAAAACTCAAGAGTTAGAACGGGACAAATAAATCTGGTCTCAATTCATGTGGGCCGCAAAAATTTGACCTACATTTTTTATAAAAACGTCGGTTTAATATGAAACACAGTATGAAAAAGAACAAAGACAACGATAATGCTTTCTTCCTGGCAACTTGGTATCTCTGCTGCCATCTTTCCTACTTTGAGGGATATCTTGTCTGCAGTGATTTTACTACCATTACAATCCTTCATTTCACCGAAATAACAGTAAATTCCCAGCCTCAACCACTATTGTCTTGTATTAAAAGTATTGCAGCATCTTCCAACATCTTCGACGCCAAGAAAACTAATCACAGTATAACACTTATGGCAGTATCTCCTCCTCGAGCTAGAGGATCACACGTTTGAAATCCGATTTCGTTGAAGACCTGCTGTGCATATGAACTTGGTGCACATTAAATCTGTCATCGTTGGTTTAGGTACTCTTGTTGCGTAGAAATTTGTATAAAGGGATGTCGGCTCAGATATCGTCCTCGTCATATGACCACAATTCGAAATTTCGAGGTTCAATCCTATTACCACTCATATAGCTCTAACATGTGACGTTAATCTAATAGATAAAATAAATTTACCTTCCTATATTCCCACTTTATTTTATAATAAAGTTATAAGTAATCAGTAAAACTATATATATTAAAAATTCAAATGATGACGTGATCTTATAAAAATGTTGACGTTTGACTCCAGTTAAATTAGTGCTTTCAAACGTAAGGACGAGCTTGAAACCATGAAAACAACAGTTAGAAAAACAAATTTTGAAACCAAAACACAAAATACATTCTACTAAAAAGAATAACATAATCACTTAAGATCATTTATTGCCATTACTTGAACACGTAAAAATAATTCAAAAACTACGTTTAGATTAATCATTCAAATTATTGCTCTCTTCCAAAATTCATTGGAAGAGAGCAATAATTCTCAACCTTAACAGAATTCAGAAATTTCCTCGAACGCATATTGTATTGATGTATCAATTTCTCATTAGCGACTCATGATCCCTTAAAAGTACTTGAACTCATTTGTTAAGAGTTCCATCTAATTCCTAGAAACTGCTGTCGCATTTCTAAAAGAACACAAAAATCGTCCAATAATGTTAACTTAATATGAAGTACAGATCGATTCTGTAGACTGTGATGTAACACATTAGCAAATTACTTAGCTTCCAATTATTATCCATTCTCAACAATTTTAATTATTATCCATCTCTTTTGTCCCAATTAATCCATAAATTGATTGTGAAGGGAAATGCACGCAAACAGAAAACTAAATGTGGTTTATATATTCTATTCTTCCTCTTCTATCATTCGATTGTTTCTCTGAAATTAATTGAAATGCTGGTCGTAGACAGTTGCTTTTAGAAAAGCGATGACATAACAGTTCTAGTTGTTGGAGTATATAATTGAAATTGGAATCGAAGTGTCATGTCTTTTCCTAACACGCGTCTGTCGTTGAATAGAACCAATAAAACTTGAAAAAGTTCTACTAGTGCTATTTATAGAACAGAATATCGGAAATAAATTTTACTATTGATGAAGTTCTAATTAAAAAATGAATAAATTAAATCCAACTCTTATCGAGTTTACTTCACAGATTCATTATTTCTGTACCACTACGAAAAGGTTTTACAAAAGTAGATCCATTTAGCCAGAATTTTCATATCTTTTATACGAATTCTCAAAAAAAACCATTACATCTCAGATGAACTTTTCCAAATTTAACATTCTTCATAACAGTGCTGTAAGCAAACTTAACCTACTTCAACACATACAAGAATATTAGACAACTCAATAAAAACTTCTGTACAGTTTAAATTCCGTAGAATATTCCCGCAACTGTTTTCAATTTATTTGTACCAAAAAGATACACAGAGTTATCATATTTTTCATGTAAATAAGTTTCTCGCTTGCATCAAAATTCCTTTCTGCAGATGTAGAAACGATAGTGTTAAGAAACAAAAAGATATGTTTCCTTTTCACTTAAAACAGAAGATTGCGTACAAAATACATTGAAAACTCGAAATACCCATATAAAGCATTTCTGGACTTAAACGGAACAATTTCATTAGAAGGCAAAAGAAAGACATAAAAACTACTAATTTACAATCTTATATGTAGTTCTTCGGAGATCCAGATCGCTTAACTTTGCGGTTATCGCGCATAGCTTAGCGACATTTCTTTTAATGCCGATAGATGGCAGACTTTAGAGCAGTGAACCCAGGGGTGTCTGCGACCTTCGGGGCCGCATATAGGCATACTGTACTCAAGTAGGGCACCATTGTAACTTTGGAGGGCTCTGATTGGACAAGCGAACCTGACGTCACTCTTCTGCACATCGCATCAACAGTGAGACATTCGTATCTTGTTTATAGTTCTTAAAACTCTAAAAACTAATTCTTTCTCCAAGATATTGTCTGAATTTGTTTTCAAAAGGGGAATCTTTCTTCTTCTTGATTTAATGTCGTTAGATTTGCTTTAAATTCTTTCTTTGTGAATATATTGTCATGTATTTTTTTTGCCCCTTTTGAATATAGTCATGTTATAAAAATGTGTAACAGATGGCAGCACGGTAGCTTGCACATTTATAGTAATAACTAATACATTTATGGTTAATTCCTCTAATATTTGTTTTCTCTTTATACTGGTTCTAAAACTGCTTTGAAAATTCTTTCTAAATTTTACTTCAAAATTTAATTTTAATAACTTTTTACAAAACTCAATGTTAGTTAAAAAATACTAAATTTTGCTTGAATCATTGAAATACGATTTTCAACCTTTTACTGAAATAAGACAAGTTTTTTTTAACAACCTTCCATTTTCATAAGTCGTAATCGAGTGTCATAATAAAAGGTTGGTTCGATTTACTTTTTTAACTCCTGTTAGAAAATCTTGATGACCACGCCTGTTAGAGATCTTGATAATTTTTATTCATCTTAACCATGTAAACTATATTTAAAACACACGTCGTTTTATTTTTAACCATTTGCAAATATTGCAGTTGGTAATATTTTTTTATCTGTTGCTGTATTAATGAAACAGTGAAACCATACTAAGTATTTCGTTTGCATGAGTTTGTGAGAAAGTCAAGAGAATACATAATTAACCATTATTGAAAATGAAATGAAATGAGATAAAATAAATTTATTTAAAGTTGTTTTGAGCAAAAGTCTTGTAAAGGTCATGTTAGAAATTACACTGCTAGAATTGTGTAAACATAAATCTAATATTCATAAATTTCCATAGGCAAATTGAGATCTGCAATAATAACAGATTTGTCTTGCTGCTTTATGACAGAAATATATCTTAATTAAATTTTAAAATATTGAGTTTCTGAAATAAAAATGTGAATAAAAAACTTCAATAATTATTTTTTAAAAATTAATACAAAAAACAATTTTACACCGAGTATAGACAAAAAGCAATTTAGTAAAACACATGAGAACTAGGACTCCAAGGAAAGGAAACACTGCCTTTCGAAAATATAAATTTAAGTAGCCAAATGCTAAATTTCATGGCTCCGGTCATTAATAATTGCCAATTCTTAAAAAAATTAAAACTTGAATGTCAAATTCAGTGTATCAAACTAATAATTCAGATATTCGATTCCCAACACTAAAATAACAACAACATTACTAATATAATAGTCCAGATCTGTCTTATATTCCCCAAAATTTTATATTCAAACGATCTTGAGAATGAAGTGAATAAGATTATGAGCGACATTACCAACGCTTACAATAATAGCTCTAGGCCGTTGAAGCATCACGAGGAACTTTACCTGCCCCCTCATTTAAGAGAATTAAAAACGGAAAGAAATAGATCGAAGAAGGTCTGGCAAAGATTCAGAGATCCTACCTCAAAAAATTTATTTAACCGTGCACAGGCCAGGTTTCGAAATGCAATGCCCGAATTAAATCAAGGTATGTACAATAGCCAAAACGAGCAGTTAAACATATATGATGGCACCCTTTGGCGTCGTACTAAGAGGCTGAAATCTAAAAGATCTGAAATTGCTCAATTAAAAAACCCAGGCACCAATCTACCTTCGCACATGGACCTGGAAAAAGCGGAAATTATTGCTGATCATCTAGAGAGTCAATTCACCCCCAATGATTTTGGTGACCCAAATACCGAGAGAACAGTAGAAAAATCCATTAGAGAGTTTGAAAATGAAATCTGCACTTCAAAGTTCAAAAAGGTACAACCTTCTGAGATTATTTGCTTTATGAAGCACATTAAAATCAACAAAGCTCCTGGGATTGACTCCATTACAAATAAGATGCTAAAAAATTTGCCCCTGAAAATTATCCTAAAACTGACTGAAATTTTTAATCACATGCTCAAATTCAGACACTTTCCTAACTGATGGAAAACGGCGAGAGTTCTGCCAATTTTGAAGCCGGGAAAGGATCCGACTCACCCTGTTAGTTACCGACCAATTTCGTTGTTACCAACTCTCAGTAAGCTAGGAGAGAAATTAATCCTAAATAGGTATTTAACACATGCCACAAAACTCAGGCTTCCCATTCCTCAGCAATTTGGGTTTACCCCACAACTTTCCACGACCCATCAGCTCCTCAGAGTTGTAGAGCATATTAATGAAGGGAAGAATTCCAATCTGGCTACTGCTGCCATATTCTTAGATATTGCAAAATCCTTCCATAAAGTGTGGATCGAGGGTCTGATTCACAAATTAATTGCTTACAAATTTCCTCAATACATTATTGAGATAATACAATCGTATCTTACGAATAGGCACTTCACTGTTCTTGTTAAAAACTCAGACTCTACACCAAGAAAACTTCAGGCTGGCGTACCCCATGGGGGAATTCTGGCTCCTATAACTTTTGTTTTGTACATGAATGACGTCCCACAGGTCAGAAATATTATGATCAGCCTTTACGCCGATGATACGGTCATACTCTCGCAAGGTAAAACCCCCGATAAAGCTATTGTACCCCTTCAAAACTATCTTAAAAATTTAGAAGCCTGGCTTGTGAGATGGAAAATTAAACTAAATGTTGACAAGACAGAGGCAATTCTCTTTAACAAAAAGAATGACGACTGGCCAAAAGTGAAAGTCTATGGCACCCCAATCGAATGTAAAAAAGAAGTGAAATATTTGGGGTTTGTTCTGGATAAGCAGCTGAACTTCCGAGCCCATACTAGCCTGATCAAGGAAAAATATAACAAAGCATTCCGCGCCCAATACTCTTTAATCTGTAGGAATTCTAGTCTAAATCTCAACAACAAGGTACTGATCTATTTAGCATATCTCAGACCAATTCTCACTTACGCGAGTCCCATTTGGGCCTGCACTGCCAGAAGTAACTTACGAAGCATTCAGGTGCTTGAAAACAAAACCCTAAGAATGATTGCAAACGCCAGGTGGTACCATCGAAATATTGATATACGAAATGCATTAAATGTCCCCTCCCTTCAGCAGTTCATTCAAAAACTTGCTAAAATTTTCTATGGAAAACTGCCGGATATCAATAACCCCGAAATAACCAACATTCCTGTTTATGATCATAATGATAAACAGAATCGTAAGAGACCAAGAATGACTATCTCACTCCGAGTTTCCCCCCGCACTGTTGCATTCCTTTCCTTAACCTTTTTCTGCCTTAGATCATTTTTCACAACTTTCTAATCTCCTATTATATTCTTTTAAAATTATTATTATTATTTAAATATTTTTGTATTTATGTAGTTTGTAACTTTTTATTGATTTAATTTATTCTTAAATTTCATCTTCCTCATACTGGTTTATGCATTTTGATTATCAGGTCTAGTTTTCATTTCCACTTAAGCCCTAATGTATTAGATTTTCAGATGGTGGGGCCTGCGGCCCCAAGGAGTTGAAACCACCACAAGTTGTCGGTAACGCTCTGATGTCACCAACAATAAAACTCGCGCCATGGCACTGCGAGACGTTAAACAGCATTATTTGATTGTTATAGAACCTAAATTTCAGTAATTTTAAATTTAAAAGAGTAATTGTCGTCCTAATTTCAAATTTAATAACTCTAAAATAGTGAAATAAAATTTGCTACCGATTGATATAAAAATTTATCTCGCAGTGATCAATAGTTCACGAGAAATTTTAAATTATATTCATCATATATTTTAAATTAATTTCCGTTTTTTAATAGCAAATAATAAATCACGTCAGTGGTATATCATGCGCGTGATATAGTTTGGACGCCACGTTGCATCTGATTATTTATTGCAATCGTGGTGATATAATTTGATAATATTTTTTGGCAACGTTTCACAAGCAGAGAAGTGCTTTGTTTTGATTAGAATTTCGAAAAAGTATTCCTTTGAAATTTCAAGTTTTGACTTATGTTTGACAAGCTGAGAATTTCATGGTTATTGAATTATAATAAAATTGTTAAACAACGAAAACTACTTTACATGGAATGTTGTTTACCAAGAGGTTTTTTGAATAAAGAAATAAGTAAATAAAAAAATATATTTCCTGTCATAAAACATATGTTTATTTTATTTGTTTTCAATCAATGTTAAACATTTATCTCGCATATATATCTATTTAAACATGTCAAATTTGACGGGAAATCTCTCGAATGAAGCGGCAATTTGCACCCGTCGTACCATGAAGGTTGATTTTCTAGTTTCTAAAATATCTTTATATATCATACAATTCCTGACTCATAAATTGAAATAGCTCAATTATGTGTGGATTTCATTACTGTTTGTATAAAACAATTAAATCCTTCCTATTTTCAGACATTCTGCTCTATCATGATTCTAAATTTTTTGACAACATTCCATATCATGTTATTTTGTGTTATTTTTATGTTTTGAGGGTTACCATGCTATTTCAATTTTTTTTCTGATTTTGAGGTATCGAAATTATACTACTGTAATACAATGTTTTAATTCATAAGTATACCTAATGGATTTTTTTCTTTTTTTAAATTTGAAAAAAATATTTGGTATTTTAAATAAAAATTTCTTTGATCACATATTATTCCTAGTTTTCATGTGTTTTACTACATTGCTTTTTGTCTATACAAAATTATTTTTTGTATTAATTTTTAAAAATGATTATTGAAGTTTTTTATTCACATTTTTATTTCAAAAACTCAATATTTTAAAATTTAATTAAGATATCTTTCTGTCATAAACCAGCAAGACAAATCTGTTATTATTGCAAATTTCAATTTGCCTATGGAAATTTATGAATGTTAGATCTATGTTCATACAATTTTAGCAGTTTAATTTCTAACATGACCTTTGCTCAAAACAACTTTAAATAAATTTATCTCATTTCATTTCATTTTCAATAATGGTTAATTATGTATTCTCTTGACTTTCTCACAAACTCATGCAAACGAAATACTTAGTATGATTTCACGGCCTCATTAATACAGCAACAGATAAAAAAAATATTACCAACTGCAATATTTACAAATGGTTAAAAATAAAACGTGTGTTTTAAATAAGATGAATAAAAATTATCAAGATCTCTAATAAGAGTGCTCATCAAGATTTTCTAACAGGAGTTAAAAAAGTAAATTGAACCAACCTTTTATTATGACACTCGATTACGACTTATGAAAAAGGAAGGTTGTTAAAAAAACTTTTCTTATTTCAGTAAAAGGTTGAAAATCGTATTCCAATGATTCAAGCAGAATTTAGTATTTTTTAACCAACATTGAGTTTTGTAAAAAGTTATTAAAATTACATTTTGAAGTAAAATTTAAAAAGAATTTTCAAAGCAGTTTTAGCTTTGAAAGTTCTTAGTATAGAGAGAGAAAAAATATTAGAGGAATTAACTATAAATGTATTAGTTATTACTACATTCACAAAGAAAGAATTTAAAGTAAATCTAACGACATTAAATCAAGAAGAAGAAAGATTCCCCTTTTGAAAACAAATTCAGGCAATATCTTGGAGAAAAAATTAGTTTTTAGAGTTTTAAGAACTATAAACAAGATACGAATGTCTCACTGTTGATGCGATGTGCAGAAGAGTGACGTCAGATTCGCTTGTCCAATCAAAGCCCTCCAAAGTTACAATGGTGCCCTACTTGAGTACAGTACTCCTATATGCTTCGGGGCCACCGGTCACCGTAATCAGGAGGGACAGGGAGATTTTGGAGAGGAAGGAGCAAGGTGGTTTTTCGGGTTGCCTCTGCGCGATATCTGTTTTGTATTCTATTTCTCGCTGAGGAGAATAAGAAATCATTTGTGGACATTTGTATAACATTGAAGGAAGCCTGAATAAAGGATATAGCTTGTAACCCAGATTCTTCATTGCTTGAAACGAACTGTTGAACACCACATTATAAGTAGAGAAACTATACAGGGTCCCCACTTAAAACATCAAACCGTCAGACGGAAATTTTTCCGTCTGACTTTAAAAGAGTTTGACGTTTTATTATTCTCAAAAACTGTGAGAAATTCGAGTTTCATTTCGGTAAATTTTATTAATTTAATCAAACCTAAGAGATTTTTACTACGGTTGCTCAAATATTTTATTGATAGGCGTCAGAAGAAAAAAAATAGGAAAAAGCAAAAATTGTGTTACATTTAACCTTGGAGGTTGTTTAAGAATTTAATCAGCAAGACACTCGATGTTTGCAGAATTAGTGAGTGTTTCAGAATGCAATCGCTGTTTCGGAATGTAAAATGACGATAAAAGTGGTTATCTTATAATTAAACAGACAGTGTATTGCGTGAGTGTTTGTGAAAGCGATGTTTCATTATAAATCGCTCAGTCAATTCGACAAGTTTTTCGCAATATCTTCACCTAATATAACTTGCATACCTAATTTCTACTCGCAAGAGGAATGTAATGAAATGTTCACAAAACTTTCGAAGTGCCCCTTCAAACAACCAATCATCAAAGTCTGGGGTAAATCCTATCGACCCCTAAGGAAATCATGCAGTTACGGCGATATGGACATTGAGTATGAATATTCTGGTCACTGCGAACTACCACTACCCTGGAACAGGACTTTGTTGAAAATAAAATCAGACGTGGAGAAGAAAACTGGATTTGAGTATAATTTTGTACTACTCAATTTCTATGAAAGTGGTCAAGCAAAGATCGGTGCGCATAAAGACGGCGAACCTTCCCTAGACCAGTCCGTGGACATCGCAACACTCAGCTTTGGAGCCTGCCGTGACATGATCCTCTCCAAAAAGGGATGTAAATCAGTGCGACAAGCGTTGGAAGCAGGATCCCTCTTGCTAATGCACGATCAAAAAGAATGGACTCATGCTATCCCTCCTCAGCCTTGTGTGAAAGAACCTCGTATAAGTCTTACCTTTCGAAGAACTTGGTCTTCTTTACAACAAAGCTTGGATGAGATGGCACGTGACTATTCAATTTCACTATGTAAACGTCTACGTCGAGACTAATTATGTATTATCATCATCATCAGAGTAAATAAATAAATATATTTTTTTCATGTTAAATTGTTATTTTTATTTTATTATTATTATAATTAGTATTAGAATGATTAAAAGTTTCAGTTATTTCTATCACAAGTTGAAATAAAATTTTAATAGTTTTTAAAAAGTAGAAAGTTTAGACTTCTATTTAAATCAGATATTGAAATTCTTTAAGCAGATGTTAATAGTTATAATAAAACTTTTAAACAATTACTTTATAATAAAACTATTAATTGATAGACAACATGTTGATAAATTAAACGTTGAAAATTTATTAGGTGATTTCAATCACAAGTTGAAATAAAAAAAATAAAGTGCTAATGTTAAAATAATGTCACCACTTTTAACAAATGCTTTTTAATCTTGAGAAAATAATTCAAGCTTTAAAATTAAGTCTGTTTCTCTAACAATTTTTCACTTAAAGTCATCAACTTTAAAATAGTTCTGAAAAAGAAGTAACCTTTGAAAATTCAAGGCAACTTCTTTTCTATAATCGTCCTTAAAGATAAGAAGAAAGAAACATTTTTCAGATTCAAACAAAGAAAACTTAGATGTGAGTGAAAGAAACTTATTGAATTTTATTAATATAAAGAAATTTATGTATTCAAAATAATCTATTTTTATGCTAAGTGAATTAAGGCATGAGTGAGAAAATATTCAATCAAGACATTTGTTTGTTGAAATAAAGTCAACACTTTTAAGCTTGAAACAATTTTTCTTTAAAGGCAGCCAACTTTAAAATAATAACACGTTTTGTTATTTCTCAAACTGATAGAAAATCGAAATTTCAAGTTTAGTTTCGGCAAATTTCATTATGTTGGAGAAACTTATTCAAACTTTAGAAATTTTTAATATGATTGCTTCTCTATAAATTCGAGTAGTTAAGTTAAAGTAAAATATAAAAAAACAGTATATTAAATAGAATTATAATCATTTCAAGGGTTAAAACATTTTGAAAATAGCAAGCATGAAAAAAAATATTAATATAAACACAAATAAAATAAAATACCTTTTATTTAAAACATTCTATGAGGCATGATGTCAGAAGCTATATACATATCACAGGCATTTTTCACAAGTAGAACAATGTTCAGATTATTAAAAAAGGTCTCATTAATATAATTAAGCATTTGCATATTTTTCTCAACAAATTCTTTCACTAAAAGTTCAATGTCTATCGATAGGATAGCCAAGTCTCCGTAAAGACTATGTCTGGATTCAAAGTTCATGGTCATGTATTCGTGACCAAGCTGATTCGCCTGATTCTCAATGCAACCATTGCAAACCATCATTTCCTCGATTCAACTCTTTATATTGTCCGCTAAAAGTTCTGTTAGGGACATCGATAGCACCATTTCAACATCGCTTAGCTCCATTTGTAAATTGGTGCGTGGAGACCGTGAAGACACTTCCAAAAGAATTTTCTTTTTCAGAAAATTATTAAACATCAGTGACTTACAGCTTTCACTGATCTTTTTCCTAATGCACTGAAGTTGGTTCCATTCAGTTTCGGAGAGTAGGCACACAGATGGGAGAAACTGTCTCGAAAAGTCTTGTTTTGTAACATATCGCTGAAGTGAGACATGGGAACATTTTCGATTCATGCACTGGTTAGAAACAATGTGTCTCTGACGATTAGCACTTTTCCTGTCTCTGATGGTAAAGATGAATTGTTCATTTCGGTAACAAGTGATCCCCACACGTAAGGTGAAAAACTAACACCGTTTTTGGTCGGGAAGATTCTGCCGTTTTTATTCGTTTTGAACTTTCGAATGTGTACATTTAATACATCCCCGAAATCACTGACCACAGCATAGTTGTTCTCACCGAGGTGATAATGGTGTTGAGGAATAGAGTCTGCAGTAAAACCACCAGTGTTGTTAAATGTTGAAGGTTTCTTCGCAGGAGTCGCTGAAGAAGCGGATTCAGATGATGCACGTTTCATGATGAAGAGAAAGTCGGGAAACACAGTAGAATGGCAAAAATCAAAGTAGAGGGAATTCATGAAAGTTCGAAATTTATAAGGAAACTCTAAAAAATTGATAAAAGGGTTCAGTAACATTATTGGTTGAACTTGTGTGAGAACTTAATCATTTGCGAATTTGATTGGGTGAGAGGGACACAGAAAAAAAACTCATGCCTTTAATCGGCATAAGAATATTCTCGAAGTTCTAAGAAAATATCAAGTGACACATATTTGTAAACAATCAATGATTAAAAAAAATTTTTTTATAGAATTATTATTTAAAAAGGAAAGCAGAATTAAAACTGGACAAGAAAAAATTTTTTATGCAAAAATTAAAAAGAATAAAAGAATTTAATTGAAAAAAGAAATGAAATTAGAAAAATTACGACAATGTTTAAGATGCGCGCCATTGCAGCAGCATAACAAAAAACAGAGAACAATAGACAGATATACCAATAAAGCCTAAATTAAAAAAAAGTAAAACAAGCAATCCTATAGTATTTGAAGTAAACGAAATTCATACCGCAAAAACAAGGAATCCATTCTAGTTCACTTTTTCAAGGGCTAGAAACTATTCGAAATGGATTCAAAAGAATATTGAAGGAGTTTTCTTCAAGTGACACATAAAGATAAACATATCAATTAATAGACTGAAATTTAAGATAAAGAGATTTTTCTATGTATGATAGTTGAAAAAGAATGCATGATTAGAATTATCAATGCAAGACGATAGTCATAGTTAAATATTCTAGAAATAAGCATGACATGGATCATCTATGACGTGTCCAAATTAGCCGCGAATGTAAGATCGATCATCACGATCTCGATAATCACGATCTTTTAATTTTAAAGGAAACATGATAAAACAAATTTAATACCAACTGCGTAGGTCACAATTTTTAATTATCAAAGGCAGGCAACTTTAAAATGATTTCCCTTTTTTTGTTATTTCCTGAAACTGATAGAAAATTGAAATTTTAAGTTCAACAAATTTCGTTATCCAAGGAAAAAATCATTCGTTTCTGCCATTGGAAGAAATGTGTTCAAAGTGAATTTCAATCATGAAAGAAAAACTTAATTAAACCAAAGATATTTTTAACAAGATTATTTTTATATTTTGTTAATAATTGCCTTCGTCATTGGAAAAAATATATTTTCAAAAGTAGAGTGAATTTGAAACTTCAAGATTCATGAAAGTGTGTGAATATTTAAGTGAATGTGTTGAGGTTAATTATGAATTGAAATGCTCAATTTTCTCATAATCTTTGAAAATTCGCAAGCAAGCTGATTTAAGACATGCGCGAGGAAAAAAAGATTCAATTGAGACATTTGTTCGTTAAAACAGTGTCAAAGGTTTTAAGTTTAAGAGAAAAAATTAATCTTGAAGTGTTTGAATGAGGTTTATTATTATTTTTTTTAGTTGGAACAGTTTTTTCATCTGAAACAGTCAGCTTTAAAGTAGTTTTATGTTTTGATATTTTCGAAACTGATAGAAAATTAGAATTTTAAGTTCAATTTCATCAAATTTCACTATGCAAGAAAAAAAATTTCAAAATTAATCAAAGCAAGCTATGTTTCGTGTAGGATTGACACAGAGTAAGCAATGATTAGAATTATCTATGTGGAATATTCTCAAAAGATAAAATAATCTGTCGCAAAGACAAGCAAACACACACAGACGTGGCAACTCTTTTATTTTTATTTGAAATAAATCACACACACACACACACACTCATGCACACACGCACAGAGTCTTCGAGAATTAAACATGCAAGAAAAAAAAAGTTCATTGATGGTTAAAATTGTCAAGACTAAATTTATTTGATCTATGTGAAAAAGGAATTAGAATGTAAAACATGAGTTTCACACAAACACACACACACAGACAAGCATTAATCAGTTAAGAGGCGAAAATTTTAGATTAGTGGAATGTTTTATATAGTTTTAGAGTTAGGTATGATGAATGATCCCTAAATTTTTAAGATAAAATGATTTGTGATGAATCAATGCATTTATGACGTTTAATGTAACCTTTTTAGCGTCATTCGAAGTAAATTGCAATGTCTTTATAGATTAGTTATATGTTCAAGAGAAAAAAAAGTGATCTTTAATAGTTAATATTAATGAGGCTATTTCGTCGATGTTGAAGTGAATTCGGAAAGAAAAAAAAATAATGCCAACACTTTCTCGTTCAAGATTCAAATTTTCCATTTAACTTTAAGAGAGTTTAAAGTTTTAATATTCCTGAAACAGTTACAAACGGAATTTTAAGTTAACTTATTCAAACTAAGTGATTTTTTAGTGCTCTTGTATGTTATTGTTAGAATATTCTAAAATTGTGTTTGTGAGTGGAAAAATAAGCTCGAAGCAAAGAGGAAAGTTGAATGATGAAAGAAAAAATAAATCCAAGTTAAATTATTCGAAGAATTATTCTTATAAAACTGATTTAATTAAGAAACATATTTTATGAGAATTAGCGATTAAGTAAACTTTTTGTTATTTAAGAACAGAAAATGCGCGAATTTTGAAATTTTCCTGAAAACAAATGAAAAACTTTATTCGATAACGAAAAATAAAATTTAAAAAAATAGAAAAATGAGCATGCCAAAAAATAGAAGATGATTGAAAGTTTAACTCAAATCGGTTAAATTCTGTTCAGAAGCCGAGAAAATTCAAAGTCTTTAAAAAAAAGAAGGAAAAAAATAAATTAAGATTGTAAGTAACAAATTATTTTGTTTATTTTATATTTAAATGTTTTATTTTAATGCACACATGACAGGTTATGATTGAATTGATGTAAATTTGTGAAAGGATGTTGTGAAAAAAAATCTAAGTCACTAAAATCTAACTTTTGTAAAAGAAATATTTATGTTAAGGGTTCGAATCCCTGTGAAATAAAACTTTAGTTATTAATCTTCTCAACAGATGTCAATAAACCTAAGAACTCTTTTATAAGATTATAATATTTTTAACGGAGCAGTGTTTAATGCAAATCTGTGAAAAAATCAAACTTTTGTAAAAGAAATAAGCAGAGAAAATTCAGTCCCTCAAAAATTTTCTAAGTCCCAAAAATAATTAATTCGTTATCTTAATTCCTTATCTAATCTAAGAAGGAGTTGGTGGCGAGGGTCAAAGTCCAAGAAAATTCCTTATCTCAACTCGGAAGGGATTGGTGATCACAGCGTCCCCTATACACCGAAACACGAAAGTCGGGGTCAACTGAGGTCAAACTGCGCTCAAACCCTCATATTTACCCTACTAATATTGTAACAGAAATAAATTAAAATTATAGCAAAAATACATTTTTGTTTTAAATTTCAGTTTCCAATTTATAAGAAACAAATTAAAGCTGTGCTATTAGAAAAAACAGAGAGAACAGTAAGCATAAAAACTGTATTCTCTAAAACACCCTCAGAGAATGAATTCACCGAGAAGACGCAATGTTACAACAATATAACATTTTGTTTTGAAAAGAGCTAGAATTTATTAATTTTAAATTAATAAAATAAAAATTTTTAAAAAATAATTTTTAATATAAATTATTTAATCAAATTGAAACATGTACAGCCTTTTAACTTAACAACTTAAATCTTCTTCTTAAAATTAATATTTAATTAATTTACTTCTCCATTTTCATTACGGCGAATAAATGTAAATCAATTTTGCCTCTAGTTATACGTTGGATTCGTAAATCCCTTAATTAAATCTTGCATAAAAGCGAATCTACAAAATTCTTCAAAATCAACGGGAATACTGTCATCAGAACAAGATGACAGAGAAAAAAGAATATTTTAAACAAATCTCGCAAGTAGCTATTTTTTCAGTTGGTTTCATTAAACTTTTATTAATTCGGAACGCTCAAACTGAAATTAAATTAAATGTTGCTTTCTTTTTATTTCGCTGTTATTTGCCGATGTTTAGTTAAATGTATACAAGAAAATAAACAACGAAACTTCTCAGTTACTTATGCAAAATATCAAGCTAATTCTAAATTAATTAAATAAAATATTAGTTGCTAGTTTTTACAATTCCTTTATTTTCTTTGAATCTACATAATTGTCGGTATAAAAGGCGGTTCAGAATAACTGTTCAATAATTTGTTTGGAAGTCAGACACACTCACCTGAGTTAATTTTACACATGAACATGCGGTCGCAAACGCAACGTACGACTATTACAAGTGTCACTGTGGAATAAAGTAGCGAAAAGAGCTCGGCACTAGTTATGGGACACCAGATTACTGCGAATGCCTGCCGAAATATTAACTCTGAGAATACCTCTTACAAGAATATCCGATAAATTCTCCAATTGAAACGTATTGGCAGCAGTTATATGCAAAGCCAACAATCTTCTCTAATACAGAAGAGTTGATCAGTGGCGGAATTTGAAAATGTGTGGCCCGAGGCTCAAAATTATTTTGAGGCCCCCTCCAAAAAAACTCTATTGATGATACAAATAACGTAAAATAACTTATGTTTTTAATTCTAGGTCTATATTTGTCTTCGTTGTTCAATTTGAAGCTAACTCTTGAATTGTTGCTTATCTGATTTCTAATATTTTTCTTCATTTTTACAAAGAATATACTTTACTCTTGGCAATGTATATATACTATGTCATTTTTCATAACGTTATATGTAGGGTTGTCATAACTTCCATGTATTGATACGGAGAGTTTAAGTGCTAAATAAATGAAACATGAAAAAGTGGGTAGGTAATGATTTTTTTACTCTGATAAAAAAAAGCAATAAAACTCAAGCAATCTAATAAAATGAACAAGAGGAAGAATAAAAAAGATGCAAGGCAATCCTTTTTAGCTTGTCAGGTTTTAAAGTGGATTTTACTTCCTTAATTATATCATTTTCTTCTTTCACACAATTATAAAATTGGGCGCAAATCATTTTTTAATTATAATGACAAATCAAAATTGCTTCAGTCGTCTCCGCTGACTACCTGTTTCTTTCGTCCGACAATTGAGTTTACATTAGGGAAAATATTCTCTCCACATATGCATTGCGGGCTGGAATAGCAAATACGTATTCGCATAGCTTTATTAGACATGACTTCTGATCATTATACTTTGCATTTTCAAAAAGCTTCAGTCATTTCTCTTGCATACTCAATTTCATAATTGCTTCGCAGTTTTGGTTGGTATTATTTTTCTTTAAATAATCTTTTCGATATACAAATTGGTTGAATAGAATCTCAGTGTTGCCAATATCGATGTTTCTTACCTATAAATATGCGATAATACGTTCTATTTCTTCCCGGCAGAGTTTAGGGAGAAAACGGGACAAATAATAATATGTGACTGACTAGAGAAATACGGTGACAGTTCCGTATATACAAGACGTATGGCAACATTAATTATATGTATATACTATAAAATAGATAGAGAAATTAAAATACCTTTGCACCCCTTTATATTTTTTCATTTTACTCCAAACAGAGACGTTTTTCGTTTGATAATATAAAATATTTAAGTAGCAGTGATTTGATTCAGATTTTGTGTCTATCTAGATGGGTTGGACATAACAGTGTCCAAACATTCAAATTTTATATTAAATAGGAACAACATTTCAAAATTGTTTTTAATAAATATTTTTCTTTTCTTTCGTTTAATAAAGGAAACTTATTCAGTTAAAAAGGAGAAATGAGCTCATAAATCACCAATTTATATTTATGAACTATAAAAATTTTTACCATAAACTGAGAACCATTTTATATTTCCTCTAAATTTAGAACTTGAATGAACAGTGTCAACTCTTTTTTCCTAAAGGACAGAATTGTATAATCCAATAACAATACAGGCAAAAAAAGAGGGAAATAATGAAACTATCTTCCCAAAATTTTTGTAAAAAACAGCACTTTGAGATGAATTAATTTTTCAAAAAAAAATATGTTCTCTAGTTTAAGCTCTGCAAAGTAAATCATTAAAATAGTTTTCATCGTTCCAGAAATTGATGAAGAAAATGATTTAGGACTACATAGAGCAGCTTATATAAAAATTCCAGTTGAATACCGTTAAGATTCAGGAAGATATCTGCATTGCAGCGATATGAATTTTAGTTGCACTGAAAGAGAAGCCAAATGATGAGGGTTTTTCTACAAATGATATTTTATTTTTAATTTGAATCTTTGAATAGTTATCACGAACTGCTATCTAAGCAATGTATTTAATTTATAAGCATACCTGGGTATTCAGGATTTTCAACTTTCATAAAATTTAATATTACTGTTAGAATCGAATTAATCTCTATACAAGCTGTTTTGAAGTTACAAATATTAAGAAAATATTTAAATGTAGATCTCATTCCGCAGAGTTGGTGTTATTATCTTGAAAATAAAAAAATGCAAAATCTTAATTTAGTAAGTAATTTTTTTAAAAGTAGTAAAAAAAAATGACAACTTTTTTGAACAATCTAAATACTGTAAGACAAAGTTTTCCAGGACTGTTGAGTCAGACAGCTAACTGCGAAGCAAACTGGACCACAATGAATCTGCAAGCAAATTTGAAAATATGAAAAAAATCCTAAGAATGATATCCTGAAATTTAAGCGATATTTGATTTTAATTTAAATTCAATTCGAGTACTCTGTTCTTAAAATTAAATGAAAGCACTAAATTAAATTACCTTGAGAATAATACAAAAGAGAAGTATTACAATGCGTCTGGCCCCAAAATTTGCGGGGCCCCTAAGCAGTTAGTTACTTATTTTGCCCTGAGCAGTTCTACACCTGTAAAATCAATTTACACACCATCGCGTCTTGAGTCCAATGCACGTATCATCAAAGGAATGTCATCTTCTGCATATCTCTTTTTCTATAGAGCACATTCAGATGCGATTAACATGTTAATTTATCAATAATGATACACATTAGTCACACTAGGACTTAATTCCCCCCCCCCCCAACATTTCGTTTGGCTGTTTTCATTCACTCATTAATTATTTTAAAGCAAAGAGGCAGAAACCTTTCAGTGAGGAGAGGATTATACTATAAATAAGGCTGCAATGTCATAAATTCGCCGTCGGCTTAGAGCTATGATGTTCCTCGCATAGATTTTGAGGCCCCCTTAGATTCTCGCGGCACGAGGCGGCCGCCTCTAACACCTGCGCGGTAATCCGCCACTGGAGTTGATGCTGAAGTGTTGTAAACCATGTTGTCTTACTCCCTTAATTGCAAATTATGACCTTGAAAATATACTTTTGTCCATGAAAAAATCCCGGTCGGAAAACAGCCTCCGCAGAGGCCTGTTGGTTCATTGTCCCAGAGATCCCTCTACCCATAGCACTTTGCGATTACGCCCTCGTGTTCCTATACTATGTTTGCATTATTTTATGTTCCTGTCCTCCCAACATATATTATTGAACAGTTATTCTAAATCGCCCTGTATAATTATTGTATTCGGGGAGTATACCTGTGTCCTTATACAGCGAAGTTGTGGTAGAACAAAGAAAGCTAGAGCTGCGCACTGTAAAAAATATCCGTTTTTTTCCCGGACTTTTTCCGTATATTTGACGGTTTAAAACTGTTTTGTTGACAAAACGGTTTTTCACCGTTTTTCGCTCCAGCCATAAACGGTTTAAGACCGTCAGTTCAAATTCTATTTTTCGTCATACGGTATTGCTTTCCGTACGATAACTTTCCCTTTTCCTAAATGTAATTTTATTGCATTCATTTCATGTTTTTAATAGGGTTCCTTCTCCGTAACCTTAAAACACGTGTTCTGGCAATAGTTGATTTTTACACCACTAGGTGGCGCCACTAGAGCCATAGTGACTTTAAAACTCAAATAGATGATTTTTTCTTTAATTTATGAAGTCTCCGGTGGTCTAGTGGTTAGAGCGACTGCCTTTTATTTCTATGAACGCGGTTTCGATCCCCGGCTCGGAGGAGTTAGAAGTTTTGTCACCATCTTGCATCGAAATCGTCCAAGTAAGTTCAATTAAAAATTATATTAATTAACCTAATTGAAATTAATAATTAAGCCTTGATTAATAAATATTCCTAATTGATAACAGACATCAACACATTTCAACTCAACTCGAACAGAAGAAGAAAAACAACTCAACTCAGTCGATGACGTCACTTACTTCGATGACTTAATTTTTACGGAGAAAACTTGATTTCATACGGTAAAAAACCGTTGGGACTACGGATTTACTTCGTAACTTTTACGGGAAAAACTTGTTCCTGTATGGTAAAAAACCGTTTTGCCTACGGATTTACTTCGTAACTTTTACGGTTTTGCACAACCAACCCAGCTGCCAGTTTAAAACCGTAAATTTTACGGGATTTTTTTTACAGTGCAGAAGTAATATCTACCAATAGTAAAGCGCCGATTTGCTATCATCCGAGCTGAATTGTAATGCCTCTAACGGCGGATCTTGGAAGTCAGGGATTTATCTCGAAATCTAAGACAGAAAAAAACCAGTCAACAGCAAAAGCATGGAGCTTATAATATAAAACGATCCTTTTTATACCCCGATAATTGAATTAGTAGTCATGAAACGCAAATCTTACGGTTTCCCATCACCGCCATAACTGCGTGACGAAACGAATCAACAAATGCGAGAGAAATGTCTGAGAAGTTCTGTTGTACATCAAATATATTCATTATGAAGTTACAACCGTCTCTGCAGATCTCCTGTATACAACCTTACATTACAGTTGTACTGTACCAGAAAGCACATCCTTCATGGCCAAATGCAAAACCACAAGCCACATTAATGTCTCTTGCCTTGCAGTGCTGATGATCTGGAGCATATTTCGTCTAGGTATGGGCCGACATGAACGGTTATGACATGTTATGCTTCCCGTTTCAGTTAGCCGCCGAATAATATAGTATTCGCAATAGGATTCTAACGATCTTAGAAACGTAAAGCATACTGCCGTGCTGCTTCTCATGATCGACGACCGCATTCCCAGTACAGAAAAATCTCCCAGTATTCCTCTTTACAATAAGTATTCGTGGTTAAACTCAAGAGTTTAATCCACACCCTGTTTGATAAACTTTACCTGTCGCCAACTTATGCTTACCAACAAAGTACCACGTCCGGTTTCCATTTCAATACTTTAAACATTATGGAGGAGCACAATTTGATTTTAAAATTTTTTTGTGCGATGTTAACAGTGTCGTTGTTATGATGGTAATCAGATACCATAGGGTATGCATTTCAGAACTTCTAGCTAGTTATTGATGAAAGTGTAGAGTCATTTTATACTAAATCGGTGACGCTCAACATTTGCAGTTGGCTTCTTCTCGGTATTCGTGAAAAAATCACTGACATTCGAGATTCGCAGCTAGGGCTGCTGTGTTCACCCTTAGAGATAACACATGGCCATTTCAGTGTATGTAACGCAGAAAGGAGCTACCCACAGCCTGCCGAAGCGCGAGGGTTAAATGAAGAAACGATCGTCACGACAGCTGTCAGAAACTGAGGTCGGAGTCCTAACGACCATCACAGGCCATGGCCCAATCCCTCCCAAAGGAGGTACGTCCCGTCATCGGAATGGAGAGAACTCAACCCTTCCCCACACCATTACATTAGTGTATGTAGTCATTACTTCAAAACCACTAGTTTTTCTTTCGTTCGAAAATGGTCCATAGTATCCGCCATTTGTAATTCTTAACAAGATTTCTGGAACACCATCAAATAACACAATCCCCCCCAAGTACTTGCTGCAATTTTTTTTTTCAAACTTATTCAAAACTAGCCGTTAGAAACGGATAAAATTGCCCGGAAAAAACCGATGCATCGTCATATAGCACTAAAAACTAGACAAACTTTTGCAAGAACCTGCTAACTATTGATTTCATTTTCATTTTTCTATTCAGTCAATGTGAAGTTCAAGGCCAGTAGTTAGTCTTGAGCAATAGTAGTAGTCAATTAGTTCAACATGAACAAAAAGAAATAATCAAGAAAACTTTCTTGACTATGAACATTTCTTAAAATTGTTGGCTAAACGTTGTTTTACCAGAATTATTTTTCTTTCATCAAAAAATAAAGCAGGTATTAATGAAGCAGGTATTTTATTTTCGCATGCAAATGTATGCTTAGGGTCACGAAAACTTTTTCCACGTGAAAAGTAAGAAGTTTAAGACTCCCTGCTAGAAAGGAATTGTAAGGTAATATTTTATTAAACACTAAGAGTTCAGAAAATACTACAATATTCAGCAACGAAAGAGCTCTCTATTCTCCCCATAAGATCTTCAAACATTTATCTAGCTCTAAAGATTTCATTTTCTTTCCTCTATTCAGTCAACGTGAAGTTCAAGATACCAGTCATTCAGTTCTTCCTCGGAGCTTCAACTATCTTCTCAACCTCATGCATTTCTTTTCTTTTCTTAGTCTAGTCAACGAGAAGCTTAGTTGATACACAATGACCAACTTCAAGAAATAAAATATAGTTTATAGGAAGGAAGTAATTATGAACTGTTGTTAGGTTTAGATTAATTGCGATTTCCGTTCCTTTCATTCCGTAGATTTTTTTTATCTCTGATCAATTATTGAGAAGATAAAAGAACTTTCTTTCTCTTGTCAAGGAATGAAGCTATTGATGCGTGAGGAGAACTTAGATTAACTAGCGTGAAAGGCCAGACAAATACAATTTTGGATGATCCCCCAAGAAAGAAGTTTATTGGAGATACAAAAGTAGGATTTTGTCTAAAGTAATATCTAAATTCTTTATACGAGATGGCTGCATTTGTTTAACTCTTACCAATTAGGTTGGTAAAATACGTGACTATAGCTGTTCTTAAGCCGATATAATTTGCTGTCCGGTTGTTGTCCATTTTCTTCTTAGCAGTGCTTCAGAATATTAAGCGGATTTAATTTTTATGAACAATAAATATGTTAAATATTTGCATTTATTTAATATTTTCAATCAGTTTTGATGTATAGTAAAAACGTTTATCGCAAGCCATACAATGCAAAGAATAATTTTCGGTAAACTCTCTAAACTTTTTCGCTATTGTGAAAGACTTCAGACTATTTTAGAATGAAAACTTTCTTTGTTAGTGCTTAGTGCAGTGTTAATCCTTGTTAGTTTAAAGTTGGTGATTCTGAACAATTTGTAAGGACTCCGGGGACTTCTTGACTGTGTTTCCGATTATCTGTCACTGGTTGTTGACACGATTCCATTGAATGCCGGCGTGTATGCAGACCTGGTGCAAATAAATCCGCCAAATCAGGCTCAGGTGTCTGCCACACCTTGGTGCGGTGTAGAAGTTTGGAAAGGGGCTACCTCCTCAAGTGTCATATTTATCATTTGACTAGTGTTTAAATTTATGAGGTCCGTCCCAAAATAACCTCATGCAGCTTCAAACATGGACGCTAATCAACCAAGTCAAACAGCACAATTTTAACGAGTGTTGATCGCTTATGCTTACTATACGATATCAGGATAAACAATTATTTCTTCAGAATATCCATCATAATGTAACAAAAACAATGAAACTCTCTTTCTTAAATTAAAACTGTATTTTCCGTCCTGTCATGAAACACAACATGTTTCTTATACCGATGAGCTACTGTAAAAAGTATAAAGCAAAGAATGCGTACTTTGTCACTTTTAAAAAGATGTTGATTTTTCATTGATTCGAAAAATTTGCTTGATTTATACAAGGTGTCATGAAATGGACTAACGCCTTTTAAAATTGAACAGTAAGAAAGTTGTGATACTCATTTAAATCATTCTTGTAGGAAATTAATTTGTGAGGTCAGGAATTTTTGTAAATACACTGTTTTGAGTTAGTACTATATGTCATCAACAGGTGGTGCTTCGGATTCAGACGTTCCGTCAGTTATAGAAAACCTGCTGAAAATGACTAGCGCATGTTGAAAATCATACGACAATGACTCTACGGGGTATAGTGGAGGCGGAACACCGTTCCGGCATTTCCCTTTTCTTACGAGAAATAAATTGTGAGAACATCCTTAAAACAGCGTGATTTATGTCACCCAGGTTAGAGCTTTCCGGCACTGCTTATTTTGTGATTACACCACTGCTCTATACCCAAAATTACTGCAAGGACATCTTTTTCAAACAGAGGTATAATTGAACCCATTGATGTAGAGAATGCAATTAATTAAAATGGGCGCGTTTAAAATTTCTCGCATTTTCCGCCTACTTTAATGTCTTGGACGATTTGGCTCGAACAGTATGGTTTTTGCAACAGGGTGTAAGGTATCATCGGACTGGCTAGGTTTTTATTTACCTGGAGGAAGCTATTTATAACCGTGTCTTTGCATAAGACTCCCGTACGCCACAAGCAAGTGTATGGAATGACCACCATATCAGGCACTAATAAATAGCGCAAACAAAATGTTCTGTAACTCCACGTTTGCAATCTTAATCCGTGCGATTTCTTCTTGCTGAGCTATTTGAAGATTATGGTGTACCGAAAAAATCCAACGAGACGTTTTGAGAACTGAAGCAGATCATTAGTCATGAATGCACTGCACAGCACAGTCATTTTCAACTTATTTCGTACTTCGCTTGTCACATGTCATCACTGTTAATTGGGGACATTTCGAGAGCATTGTCATGTGATTTCGAGAGTTTTCTAAAGATTGACAGCTTCTATCTGAAGCGCCACCTGTCGGTGACATTTGATAATAGCACAACAAAGTATATTAACAAAATTTCCTAACCTCACTCTTTAATATCCAGTAAAAATTACTTGAATCGTCGCCGTTTTATTTAATTTAAGAAAACTTCAATCCAGTTCAGGACACTATACACGGCATAATACTCTTCCTTGGGCATTTCATGCATATTGAAATTATTACAGACCAACGAAGGAAACCACTCTATTGTTAACTTTTGCCTTGTTACTTATACCCAAAAGACGAGCATATTCTAAAATATTGGAGTGGAGTCTAAACAAAAGGCATAATATTCTAGTCATTCTTTGGGCAAATAAATAATGAAACAAAACCTTTTAACTTTGTACTAATTACAATAGATTAATTGTGAAAACTTCTGTTCTTGTTTTGCTGAACAGTTTTCGAATCAATATATTTTGAAAAATGCAGAATAACACAACTGAAAAATCATAATATGGATAAGAGAAAGAAAAACCATATGTAGAGAACAAAAGGATATTAAGAAATATCTTTTTTCTAGCATAAAATGAAAAGAACAATCGATTTTTTTTTTGCATCTGTAGTTTTATTTGAAAAAACATTTAAAACAGAGTTGCAATAAATAACTAAATCGCAAAAGTATATTACTATTGGAACTGTATTACATTTTTTTCTCATTACTAATGTTACGTAAACTCGTGTCACTGATTTTCAAAAATTAACTTTTATCAGATCTTTAAAGCTGTTTAAAATACATGTATATTTTTACGAGTTTTTCTCTTATTATTTCAACTATGTGTGCCTTCCCTTTTCCCTATAAAAAGAGGAAAAGGTAGTTAATACAAAATTATTTTTACTTCATTTTTTGTAAAAGCAGAAGGCAGTTTTCCCCTCCACTTTGAGGGTACTGGAATTCACTTTTTATAAATTTATTTTGAAAAGTCTTATTTTATTCTCACTCTGTCAATTACATTGGAACTTCAGTAATTATTTTTTGGAATGGTAATTTGTTCACAGAAAAATTTCATATTAACCATGTGTGTGTTCCATAGTTCATGTAAACCATTAATAACTGTCTGCCAGAACTATCTTATTTATTATGTTGGTAGGTAAAGGGGTTTTTTAAATTCTTACTTATGTATTGCTTATTAACGACGATCTTAGAAGTTTCTTCTTGAAAGTTCTGTAGCGCCATCTTTCGTTGAAGCTAATAACTCTTTCATTTACGCATTTCATATTCGTACTGTAATAAAGAAAACTTGACTATCTTTTATATTCAACGGTATTTCATAGAAAAAAGGTATAAAATTCCTTTTAATTTTAATTAATCTAAGACTTTAAATGCAATGATGAAATACCGAAAAATACTGACAAAAGCTATTTTCTTTTTAAATATATCTTTAAAGTTTACTGCTCCTATTATCTAGTTACATCGAAGAACTAAGTAAGACGCCTAAGTTTTATCCTAGGGAAGGTTCTAAGACAGGATTTCTACAGGTTTTGGCGCTTTTTTGATGGAGTTGTTTGGGGACAGCAACAAAATAACGTAAGAAAGTCTGAAAATTATAAACCAATTATATTTAAATTAAATATAAGACTCCAGTTAAAAAAAATGTTGTAACAATTTTACAGTAGCATTATGGGCATTTGAACTCGTGTTTAGTCGATTAGTTTAGTTATATTTTAGTCCGGTTTCAAGGCAACACAAGGATTATTTTCTAACGAACCTCATAATTTTGAACTCTGGTGGCGAGGACGAAACCTTGAGTCGGCATCTCTCTCTCAACTTTTGACGTCGGAAGTAGACAGAGGTTTATAGTAGGCAAACTTCCTCCTCCCCCCGAGTTGAGTTGCTCCCCTCCTGCTTCGGGTTAAGTTTAGTTGTTTTCGGTGCTGCTTCCGAGTTCAGTTGTTTTGTGCTGATATTAACTGAAATGAGTGGAGGAGAGTGACGTCATTTTTTGGACTTAGAATTTTTTCATCTATTTCTCGATGTGAACTGAATTGAGTGATGTCATCTTTCCATCTTAGAGATTTTCATCATTTCTCGAGTTATCTGGAAAAGTCAGTTAATTAGAATCTTAATTAGTCAAGGCTTAATTATTAATTCAATTAATGATTATTAATTCAATTAATGAATTATAATTGAACTTACTTGTACGATGCGAATTGTGACAAAAAAACTTCCAGCTCATCATGGCCTGGATTCGAACCCGGGACCTTAGGGATCGCAGTCAGACACACTACCAATGGACCATCCTAAAGCACGCACTTTAGCGTAAAAATAACTTATTTGAGTTTTACCATATCTCAAGGGGCGCCATCTATGGGTGAAAAAATGAACTATATCTAGAATACATGTTTCAGAATACGTGTTTCAAAGTCGTAGAGTTTAGTTGTTTGATGCTGCGGAGATCATTTGAACTGAAATGAAACTACGGATTCAGATGAATTGACGTGAAGAGGAGATGGTGACGTCATTGGTTGGAAATTTAGTGTTTTGTGAATGGCAAGAGGTTAGAGGGTATGTTGGAACATGCTATTGCAATCATGGTCAGGTTACATGACGTCACCGAGAGTTTAGTAGAATATCTTCTGCTGGCTGGTCGGGGATTGGTCGGTGATATGACGTCAAACCTTCCAGAGTTTTATGATTGGCTGCATTAGAGAAGTAAAGTGATGTGAAGGCTCTCTTTTGAGTTACTCAGCTTCAAACGGTTGCCATTTCAGTTTGGATCTTTGACCGTGCTCTATTGCTGAAATCATCTGAATTTATTTTTAAGATGTCGTTCTCTAAGTTGGTGGAAATTCCAAACGCAAAAGTGAAAAACATGGACAGCGGCTAAAAAACCGTGCAGTAATGAAGGAACGGAATAAGAAATTTCTTTGAGTTCCCTAGCAAAAAATATGGTTCATCTTGGGGATGGTTTTTTCCCTGCGGTGAATACGTTTCAAAAGGAAACTCGAGTGCACATTCGAGTGTATTCAACAGACGATAACGGATTCCTTCATCCAACGAAAGAGGGAGTATCTCTGAAGCCTGAAGTGTGGAGTTCTGTCCTGTCTTCACTTCGAACTTTTCCTGACTATAATTTTGTAGGAGTTTACGTGGTTGGTCAGCCAGTACCTCATAATCCACTCAAATTGAGTTTTGATGCAAATAATTATATCAAAGGGTATTATAGTCTGTTTTCTGGAAATGATAAGTTTGGTCAAAACCAAGGATTGTTCATTTCAAGGGAAGAATATACAAAAGGGGACACACTGTTTGCTTTTAACCTATCACCTGATTTTTGCAACGGAGATCATTTAAACATAGCAATTTGAGTTTGGAACTAAAATTTACACACGCTCTTCGTCAAACCATCTGTGTGCTGATTTTCGCTGAGTTCGATAACGTCATAGAAATAAACAAAACGAGAAATATTTTACATGACTTTGGAAATAGAAAATGAACGGCAATGAAATACATTTTATTTTATCAAGAGACCCTTATACTTCACCCTTTTTCCTTGGTGTGTTTTCATCTGACACAATACCTATGCTGAAAGAAACATCTGCCATTGTCGTGAATGTGGACAAGTCTTCTGAGCCTGGATGTCACTGGTTGGCCTTCTACTGTGAAAGTAATAATATTGAGTTTTTCTACTTGTACGGAAACCCTCCTAAATTTTATGGTCAGTTATTCCAAGAATTCGTTTCAAATTATTCTTCTGTGTACTGGAATTCGACAACCCTACAAAGTCTTATTTCCAATGTGTGTGGAGCCTACTGTATATATTTTATTGTAAAAAGATGTCAAGGACATTCTTTGTATTCTATTGTACGCAATTTTGCTAATTGTCAGAAAAATGATTTTCGAATGTATCAATTTGTGAAAAAGCGACATGCTGTAAGAATGATATTTAAACAATAAATAAAAATATACGTAATACTTACATTCTGGTGTCCTTTCTCAGATTATCCAAAAAAAAATCTTTATTGATTATCTTTAACATTCTATGGTCATATGATATAAATATAACCATGCATGAAATGTTTATGCATCGATCATGAATTCATTACATATGCCGCACCCGTGCATAGATCTTGTAATGAATTCATGATCAATGAATCATTACACTCACTCATTTAGTTAAAAAATTGATCGAATTTAAATTGTTTTATCCATTCCCTCCAAAAATAATTTGGTGTTATGGAGCTTATCAAAAACTTTATGAATAAATGAAAGACGTCGAATTCCATGAAGGATTACCTTCTAATATCAATAGTGTATCAAACGCTTTAATTGTAATTGATGATCTCATGTCAGAGCTTTCAAACGATAGCAAATTAACCAAACTGTTTACTAAAGGAAGTCACCTCGTAATTTGAGTATTATTTTTGTTGTTCAGAATATATTTCATAAAGGGAAAGAAATGCGTGATGCATCATTGAATGCTCATTGCATGTTTCTTTTTAAAAACCCTCGAGATCGTTCCCAAGTCATGCATTTAGGCAGACAACTTTACCCCAACAATGTTAAATTTTTTCGAGAAGTATACGAAGATGCCACCTCAAAAGCATACAGCTATCTGCTGATTGACCCGACCCCTCAAACAGATGACTCAATGCGCCTGCGCACGGGGCTTTTTCCGGATGATAAATATTACGTCTATCAACCTCGCTAACCATTTCGCATTACAATCATCATGCCATCTGCGGTCTTAGATTTTGAAGGATTTCAACTCTCTTCAGGACGATTCGTCGTCAAAGTATGGGCCGTGAACAACGATACCTTTTGCGGAAGATGGCTGTTTAAATCACCTCATTCTTTTGAAAGTTTGGACCTTGAGAAACAAAAAAGTTTCTCATGGATTTCTAAGTTCCTTCATCAGATCAAATGGGAAGATGGTGAATTACCTTACAATGTGTTTTGACAACGATATGCCAATCATTTTCTTATATTTATATGAAAGGACATGAAAAAACTAGATTTTTAGAATTTTTGACGGGGCGCAACATTTTAAACCTTGATGATTTTGAATGTCCGAAAATAAAAGATTTACCTTCCTTCGACATTTTGTGCCCCTTTATGCATGGGAAAAGTTTTCATCATTGTTCCATTTATAAAGCTAAAGCATTCGCCAAATATTTGGACACTATATAAAGGCTTCTTGTTCGACAATTTCGAAATTATTGGTCTTCAACATGGTAGCGTGTGCGCAACAACAGTTAGATTACCTGAAAGCTATTTGTAAAATTAAATCAAAAAGTTATATTTTAAAATCTTGCCCAAATAATATTATTAAAGCTTTGTGTGAATGTGCATTGAATGTGCTACGATGAAACGTATCTCTCACCAAGAAACAAAAGAATCAATTAACTCCTTATAAAATAAGTTTAAGAAAACTATCGGACAGGAAGATACCCCTATATAAGAAGAGACAATTACTCATACAACGCGGAGAAGGATTCCTATCTCTTTTGTTACCAGCTGCAATATCCGTGATTAGTTCTCTCATCCATGGAGTACGCTAAGAAAATGGTCTTAATACCCGAAGATCGTGCAGAATTTGTGGATCATTTATCTGAATTAGATGCCAAAATGCAAGATATTCTACAAAGGAAAGATTTGCTAGAAAATGAGAAAGCGAATCGCTATTTACAGATTGTTCAAAAGTTTGTCAAAATCCAGCATCCTCAACAGGAAAAGGCGGAAACAGAAACGGATCAAAATCAAGAACCAGAATCTGCTTTGAAAGAAAATACTATTACAGCAAAAATTTTAAAAGCTGCACCTGTTCGTTATATAAATACTGCGAAAAATATTTTGGATTTCTTAAAAGTTAATTCTCCGTTATTATCATGGACTTCTGAAGGAGAAATAACGTAGAAAGGACAGCATCTGCCTAAAACTAATATTGTTCATTTAGTAGTCGACTTGCTACGAAACAGAAAGAAGTCTCCACCTGGATCCAAAGAAACAGGTAGTTTCCTGGATCCACACAGCCTTAAAAGAAATGGCCATTCCTGCAACTTACATTGTCAATAAAAAAGTGTTTCAAGAAAAGAATCTTGCAAAGACTAAAGCAATTAAGCGTATGTATGCGAAAAGAAACACATGGATTTCATTGTAATGTAATCAAATGCTTATTTTAATAAAATATTTGCAATAACAAGAATAAAAAAGAGTGCTCTATTTTGTTTTTTACTTTAGCATTTATTACAATATTTTCTTCTTCTTTTGTCATACAAATTATTTCTCGCTTCCTCTCCGATACTGAAAAGGGAAAATAAAAACAATAAATAAAAAATAAGATAAAAATTTTCTATAAATATGTGTCAATAAGGTACAATTTTAATTAGATTAAGTTTAAGTTATTATTTAAAAGGAAAAAAAATCATGCCATAAATTTCAGAATAGTTTTCTCAGGAGGAAATAAATAAAAACAAAGTATACGTACATTCAGAAACCGTATGGGACAGTGGACAAATCTGGCCGGATTACCCTTTTATCATAGATGACTCTATACAACTTCTTCTCTTCTTTATTATAAACTTTTCTACTTTTCCGTCGCGAGTTATCTTCATAGGCTCACTTAAAGTGATTGTCTCCATTTTTCCATGTTACAGACAAGGTGTTTAATAGTTTCAAAATTTAGCCAGTGTTGAAATGTTCAAAATTCAAAGAACCCCCTCATCTTGCAAAACAGTTTTCCTTCTGTAATGTATGCATAGTTTTCGGTCCACCTGAAAAAAGAAGAATATTGTTGAATACCTTCGTGATACACAAAATGGGCATTAAAATATTTTTTCATGTATCAAATTAGATATAATTTTATTTTTTTAATGACCGAGATGAGAATGTTGTAATTACATCACCGCCCAGCTCTCGGTGAATTCTCCGAGAAATTACCCAATGGAGGATCGTTTTCTCCATTACTTCTAAAATGATACTATCAATCGTGGTAGAGGACGGCTTTACCCAGCTTCTCCATCTCTGAATATAGTTTAAACGTGCCCAGGAGTTGTGAAGGCGGCAAGAAGAAAACTTTGTAACTGTATCTTGAGGGACTAAATCTGATTCTTACTATTACCACGATAGCAGCAACTTCCGGTGTGGGAGGTATACATCTTGATCTATAAATAAAAAACATTTATTAATGGGAGAAAGTTCTAATATATATATATTTATGCAGATTTATGAAATCACGAATAAAAAATACATTTTTGGTAGATCTGCCAACGTTTGTTGAGAGCCGGTAATGAATGAACATACGTCAGTTGCGTTTTATTGATGTTCATCCCCACCTAAAAAACAATAAACAAATTGTAAAAATCAAAATAAATAAAATAGTTAAAAATTGAATTTAATAATATAAATCTCAATACGGCCTGAACTATTCAAAGCTAACTTGCAACTTGTCGTCGACCAGGATTCTAGATATATTGGAACTCATCCAATTGAACACCCTTCTTTCAAAATAATGTCTTTACGTATTCTTTTCGATATCCGATTTACATATCGGATGATATCCGTTTCTCTTTGTTTGATTTTAGAAAAAAATCAATATAAGAACGAAACAGGGAACTGAGTTTTCTCAAATGATATATTTCATACAAGAAAAAAATGAATATTTAGAAGTAAGGAGGAAAACAGGAATAAGAGAAACAATGATTAAAAATTTTACTAGATACAAAGGATAAAATTCAAAGAAAATTACTTTCGCATTTGATATCCTTTTTCAATAGCAATCTTGAATTTTTCGTCACCCATGTTCCAATGAAGGAACGTCATCATCATGCCGACAAGGACTTGAATCAATTCATCGGCGCAGATACGGCGAGAGGAAACATAAGCTTTCCATTGGAACGTAATGGAAGAACCGGAAATACAACCTCTAGGGTGGAAGGATTTTGCACTTATTCCCGAAGTATCATTTAAATCCCAAACGATCTGTAAATCTTAGGAGTCCCTCTACGGGAGCGACAATACTTGTTGACCTATAGATAAAATAAACAAAACACGAAACACAAACATAATCATACAAAGTACATACATATTACATAGTATATAATACATAATAATAATATTATCTAGATGGATTATCTTTATTTGATCTTGATGATGTGGTGCGTGTGCGTGTGCGTGTGGCGTGCGGTGTGCGTGGCGTGGTGCGTGGTGTCGGGGTAGTGTAGATGCATGGTGGTGGGTGGTGGTTTGGTTGGAACCTATTATGGATTAGATATATAATAACGATTCGTGGTTGTAGTCGTTGAAAATAAACAAGAGCAAATTACTACCTCTTATTTTATTATCAGAGTGGGGGATATACGACCATCTCTTTTTAGGTTACAAGTCGAAAGTTCAACAATATCCCTGTATTCTTCAGCAGGAATACAATTCACACGTGATCAAGTGAAGGGAAGGTACTTTTTTACAAGTTACCAGTAGGCGTTTCAGGAAAAGGCCGGTGCCAAAGAGGACGCTGTCATGATTTTCTGTGGGCACGTGAAAGCGATTAAATATTCTTTTAGTAATAAATATGCCAAAATGAGAGATTTAATATACCTCCAGAGGGGAAAAGAACGAAACTGGAGTTTTAGAAAAGTGATTTGGAATACATAGCAATACGTAACTGAACGAAGTATCAGA
>BGPR01000295.1:718186-784120 GCA_013235015.1 Araneus ventricosus
ATTTTTTTAAAAAAAGTTAATGATCAAATAATTTAAACTGGTACCAGAAAAAACACACTAAAGAAATAATTAAAATTTAAAATTTAGGACACTTATTATTCAAAATAATATAGTAGGGCATTTTCAACATCAATCTGGGAATATGTTAAATTTAGATGAATTCACTTCTGTAGTAGAAATTTTTCAATAGCGACCCGCACTCGCTATGCCATTTTGATTTGATTTAGTAGAAATTTGTCACTAGCGACCCGCACTCGCTATGACATTTCATTTCGAAATAAACTTTCACTTTTTCGCTAAAAACATCTTCTATGTCGCAGATGACGATGTACTTTTCTTTCTCATGAACACAAATTTTCTTGAAGCAGATAATGAACACAATGATGAGGACCACCTTTTTCTTGATACTTTTGTAACAAGCATTGTAGATCAAAGGCCTTTGGACCGAATATGGCAGGTGAAACAAGCTTCACGAATAGTAGATGCGGCCGGAGAATTGACGCTATATCAGGAACGAGATATCAGCAGAGCATAAAGATTCCGTCAACTCAGTGAACTATTCAGGAGACAGTTATTAACAAGCTCCTATAATTTTTCCACTGTAAGCCATTTTCTGTTGCTCCCCACTACTCTCACTTTTGTTTCGTTTTTTAGATTTTTTCTTTTTCGCCGTGCAGTATTATCCTGCCGACTTGATATAACGTATTCGTGGTTGTAGTCGTTGAAAATAAACAGGCCGAGCAAATTACTACCTCTTATTTTATTATCAATATGAGAGTGGGTGATATACGACCATCTCTGTTTAGGTTACAAGCGAAAGTCAACATCAAAATCCCTGTATTCTCTCAGCTAAGGCAATAACATATTCACACGTGATCGAAGTGAAGGGAATATTGGGTATTTTTAATAAGTTTCGTAGGCGTTTCAGGGAAAAGGTCTGGTGCCAAAGAGACGCCGTCATGATTTTCTGTGGGCACGTGAAAGCGATTAAATATTCTTTTAGTAATGCCAAAATGAGAGATTTAATATACCTCCAGAGAGGGAAAAGAACGAAACTGGAGTTTTAGAAAAGTGATTTTGGAATACATTAAGATTTTAAAATATATAATATTAGAATTTGGAATAAAATTAAGTGAGATTATTACATATATATATATATATAATTACCCATGGATACAGTGAAGTGAAGTCTACGTACTTCGCCTTACCCTCGAAATACAAAGTCACAGCATTAGTTCGCCCACAGTAAAAGGCATCCAGGGGTGTCAGTCGATCTTGTATTTCGTGCATTTGCAAGAAAGTCCTTAATTCGTGTTCTATTTATATTTGTTTTTTAAAGTTCTGTTCCCATTCCTCAATCACCACATATCCAAGATTTTTAAGTTTGTCTGTGGTTGATTTTGCTTTTCCATACAGAGAACTCATTCGCACACATAATAAAGGATTTATTAAATCCCCATCAAAGCACACTGTACAACCATGGTAGAAACAGCCCTAGATAGAAAAACAAAAAAAAGTGAGCACTGGTCTTATTATGTAATTATATTACATATATTTAGAAATACTCTTACGTGAAATTGATAGACTGTCTTAGTTTCTTCGCAATATCCGTCCACAGAAATACCATTAATGTTCTTTTCTCCGAGTCCATTTAATGCGTGTTGTATTGCAATATTCTCTTTTGAGGATATGAAATCCATCCATCGATCGAATAGCATCATGGCTGTAATTGATGTTGCTAATATACCCATGCACGGGTACCATGGCTATAGTGTCCGCTTTCAGGTGATTTGATCTGAATGCTGCCATACAGGCTGAAGCTATTGTCACGTGGCTGAAAGTAAATAATAATAATAATATATGTAGAACGGTCGAAACACAATGTTATTACTAACACAAAAATAACAAGAATTAATAAAATTACCAAAATGGGTCCACATTAGCACTTTCGATAAATTGCTTTCGGAATTCTAAGCAGCACCTTCGTAAGATATCCACATCTGAAATGAAAAAATTATATTCAGTATTTAGTCTACAGATCTTGATCTCAGAAAAAAAATTGACGTAATGAAACAAGAAAAGTTACATACCGACAGTAAGACAGCATTTCATCTTGAAAATTAAAAAAAAAACTTTTCTCTCCTGACCCTTGTGTCATTCTAAAAATGGAGCCCTAGCAGCACCTGATATGGCATCAGGGTTGAAATATTTTGGATCAGGATAGGATCCTACATAGCTCTGGTTTTCCTTACTGTTAAATAGATGTGGGAAGTAACCCTTTTTAAGTTCAGAGAGTTCAAAGCATCCAGGTATTTTCGATAGACTCATGGACAAAAAATTGAAGGAATCTATCACTCTAATGTGAAGAGTAGTATGTGTTATAGACATGACCTTTGATCTGTTGGAGATAACTGCAGGGGTTGTACCTTGTTGTAACATCCAAGCCATAATGAATTGTCCATCAAATCTGTAATGATATCCATTTTTTTACGGTCTTAGTTAAAATAATGTAATACATATATGTATATTTAAGTGTGAATTGTACAAAACCTGTAAAATTTCAAAACTATCTACTTACCCCTTCATATTGTGGGCAATGGCAGTAAATCCTTTATGAGTCGGTGAAAAGAGCCAAGCACAGAAATAATTACATGCATCATTTAAATATTTTTTCCAATCTATTTGCATCCTGAGCTACTGCGAAATTCACAACATGCGTTCCTTTAGTTTGATCCGTCTCAAAGTCAAAGAATATGAGACGGTCACTATGATCCTTCGCAGAAACAGCTTGCAAAAAACACTTATGTTCTACAGCTACAACATATTGCTTACATTACACATTACTTATTGTGTTGTCCCACAACGATGTAATGCCTTTGGACACCGCCGACGCAAGATTATTTTACAACATTTTCTGCACTGGTATATCTAAAAAAGAAAACACCTCAGATAATCAATTTTAAGCTATAATTTCTATGCATTTTTTACTTATCAAAAAAAAATAAAATAAAAGGTACCTTATCACATATTGAATATTGTTGCTGTCCTGAAATAGCTTTATGTGCTTCAAAACATTCGGCAGATCGACATTCCCTGTCACAGTCTCCACATCTCTGGGATTGTGCTTTCATGCAGTTGACTCTTAAACATACATGACACGCATTATCACAAAGATGGTCTTTTATGTTCTGAAACGGCTTGTCACAGGATTCACAATAATTGTTTGTTCCATAAAATCCTTTCAAACTTTTAATTATGTCATAATGGCCGTTGTGTAGCCATAAATTAATCCGGCGATACCTATCTCGGCCTCTATAAGATACCTTTAAGAAAAAAAGAGCAAAATTAAATAAGCATTTTTTTTAAATATTGAGCTTTTAAAAAATTATGTATGCATATATTTTACATTCCATTTGAAAAGTTATAGGCATCGAAAACATACCTGGTTACTAATATCAGATGAAATGACAACAATTTGAACATCTAACCAATCTTCAAAACTTGCAATCTGAAAGTAAGTGCATGGTCCTAATGGCACTCCAGCATCTGTATGCAATACTTTTGCCCTGTTTAGGAGATTTTCTCTTCTACGATCTTTCAAAACATTGATAGATTTCATATTCTTTTCTAAATCTGCAATGGCGTAGATGATTGCCTTAGCACAACATAAGCCATCTTCTGATAATTGAACGGTTATAACGGACTTCTTGCGAATACGGTCGATGTCGATATTCACAACTCGGGTGTTGGTTTTGTCAGCTCCAACATCCTGGCGAATAGTAATTACATCCACTGTAAATCCATCTTGCACTGTAATTTTATCATTGGATTGCAGGACTCTCATGATGACAGATACCATTCGTTCCACCGTCAGGGAAGAAAATGTCATTATGCCAGTGGAAATTGGCTTGTCTAGACCAATATCTTGTACACAAAAACGAATCAAATCGCTGGGTCTTAAATCTTGCGTACAACGCCTGATAAGAAGTTCTATAAGCTGCCTAACTACTTGAACTGCAAATTTCAGAGGAGTTTTCCGCGGAGTATCAGGCAATCCGTCAGTATTTACACGTGCTTCAAAGATGATCTCGTTAGCATTGTATCTTACGTTCCTCCTCCGAATTATCTCGTCAAGAATCATTGCATTTTCCAACTGAAAGAGAATAAAATGTTGATAATTAAATAGTTTAAATGAAGGACACATTTTTTTAATGATAACACTATCGGTGTACTTACATTCTCTGAATAATCTCTATCTTCTATCAATGGAGGTCTACGTGACGAAGGGCCTGGTGTATTCTGGAATAAAATTGCAATCAATCAATGATAAGTTTAAGAAAGATTTTGACAATTGCAGCAAATTTAGGCAAAGATCTTATATAAAAAAATATTTACATCAAATCCAGTTCCAACTTGGTAGAATAAAGGGAGTGAATTGTTCAAAACCTAGAATAACAAAAAAGAATTTAAAAAAAAAATGATTTAAACCTAAGATCTATAACAACATAAAATGTTTCTAAATTTAATTCAAAGTATATATAAAACATACTTCTTCATCCTCTGTATCATCATCTATATCGATTCCTAAACACCTTTGTGAATAATGACGTTAATCCTAAAATACATTCAGAAAATTAAAAATGATTGCAATATACACCAATATAGTGTTGCACTGAACTACAGAATGTGATTATAAATACTTACATCCCCACCAAAAAACTGTCTTCAAAAATCAACTATTTATGATTTAAAAAAAGAATATTATTTATAGAAATAACTAGGAAAGTAGAAACACATTCGAAATTGTTAAACTATACAAATATTAAAAGTACTTAAAAATTATAATGTCTAATTTATAAATATATAATCATGTAGAAACGTGTTACAAACACGTGTTTTTTTAACTTTCAAAAAACGTATTACAACACTAAAAATATTCATTCATTCAAAAAACATTAAATCATCTAAACTATTAAAAAATATGATTTCTTTCAATATCCTGTTGTAAAAGTTAAACTGTAATGTAATAAAATAAGTATATAAATTTTCGTTAGGTTTAAGAACTAAGCAACTAGCAAATAATACATTTTTCCTTTTTTTAAAAATAAATACATCACGGTATATGCAACTATTTATAATATTTTATTTAAAAAAAATAGTGCGTATTTACGGAGTAAGGGGGGAAGGCTCACCTCCCCTCCCAGCATGGCGGTCAAATTGACGTCAATTGGCTTAGGATAAATTCTAGGGGCAAGAGGTTTATTATAGAACTTTCAAGTGCACTGTTATTGCCCCTGTATGCATGTACTGTATACTAATGTAGCACTGATACATAACTGAGCGGCGATAGTATTACAGCGACGATCGCTGAAGACGTTTTCAGTGGAAAAAAATCAATGAATAGTTCCTGTTAAGAAAATGACTTGATACATTTTAAATTTGAATCTTCGAATAGTTACAATCGGTTGTATAAAGGTTAGAAATATGTCAAATACCTACCCATTAGGGTGTGCCGAAAAAATTCAATTGTTTTCTTGTCACAATACCGCAGAGAAGTTGCGAATTGGTGAGAAATTTAATGAGAAAAATAGTATGGAAATTGATTGACATCTTCCGTTCCCGAAACGGCCTTGAAAATCGTAAAAATTGACAAAAATTGAAAGATTTGAATATTTTTTTTAAATTTTAAAATTTTCTTCTGTTTTTTTAGTATTAGCTGTTAAGTACTTATCTTAATAGTGATAAAATTTATTTCATCAAAATCGGTCCAGAATTTCCGGTGGCACGTTCCCTCCAATGTTCCTCCAAAATATGTGAAATTACTTCAGTATAAAATTTTCAGTTCCTAACCCTCAAACTTACTGCATCATTTTGTCGGTGAAATTGTAGCAGATAGATGTATATGCATGACAAAAAGTTATTTAAGTCTAAAAATATCAACTTCATTTATTTTTCTTGCTTATTGTAAGAATATGCAAAATTAAGCTCCAAAATTACAATATTATTTGTTACTTGAGAACGAATGGCAAGTATGCAAAAAATAAAAAAAAAAAAATTAACAGATTTTTTTAAGAATCACTTCGTCTATTAAAACATCGTTATGTCTCTTAAATTTCTTGAATGGCATTTAGCTCTTTTCTCACTACATGATACTTGGAAAGAAAACTCAGACATTACTAGCAATAGCATCGCTTCTGGACTTCAAAAACTTTTCGCGATGCTTCTGATCAGCTTCAGATCTTCTTACCTTTGGAGTTTGAGAGCCTGTACACAAATATGGAGTGAAGCTTTGGTAAATAAAATTTTCTATAGTCTGATGAATGCGATTTCATTATCACTAATGTTTGGCAACATCGGGAAGGAGTTAAACTGCAAGCATCCATTTGAATAATTGCCGTATACTCTCTAGATTAAAAATTGAGTTTGGGCATACTGAAATTTCTTATCGTTTTTCTCTTTGCGACTGACTGCCTCGTCTTTAAAATTTGTGTAACGCCCAGTTTTATGATGCATTTTCTCTCATCCAGTGTCATAACCAGAATAATATATTCAATATGGGCAAAAAATGCATTGCATTCGTTTACAGGGTCAATAGATTTAAGTTTCAGAAAAGTAACAAGTTATGTTAATTCCTTTAAACACGCGTCTTGGGCTTTGATTTATTTTTTGGTTTTAATATTTAACAACTGTGCCATAGAGGACTTATTTAATGTGATAATTGGCTGTGATCACGAATAGCCAAAATTTCAATTACTTTGCCGATTTTATGGCAGTTACAATAACTGGAAGATACCATTGATCCTTACTGAGTGCTTTTTTAGCAACATTGGGATTAGGTATGTAATTTCCGTGTTTTCCCATAAATTAGACTTCCTATTATTATCTGGTGAGAACAAAGAGTAAATGGCCAAGTAAGAGATTTAAGAGACATAACGATGTTTTAATAAATGGAGTGTTTCTTTAAAGGTCTGTTAATTTTTATTATTTTCTACATTCTTGCCATTCGTTCTTAAGTAACAAAAATACTGTAATTTTTGTTAAAAATGGGGGGTTCAACTTTAAAATAAGTTAACTTTTAATTTAGCAGTCTAGATTTCTAATATTACAGCACCATATTTAAATATTGAAAATATATTCGCTTATGAAATGATCAATTGGTGCTAAAATATGAATACAAATAAAAATACAATTTTTACTACACTTAATTACCTACCTTTTCTAGATTACCTAAAAATTAAAAAAAACTATAGTAGAAGAATTGCTGAAAAATAGTTACATTGCGTTATGAAACAAATAGAGAGATTAAAAAATACAAAATTTTTGGATTAAAATATTTTTTATTTTTTCACACTAAAATTTTAACCTGCCAACTTAATTATTCATATTCTAGAACATTGAAATAACAGAGATTGATGCACGCAACCAACATATAAAAATCCAAATAAAAATATACACTATTATTATTACCAACTGCAGGCTTAAAAATTAAAAAAAATACCAAGAAAATGAAAAATTTAAATAAATTAGAGATCTCTCAATTTAAATTATATTTTGTCGTTGTTGAGCTAATGCTCTTTGATTGACCAGACACAATTTGAATTTTTTGTTGAAGAAGCAGTGTTCACTGCCACACAATTCACCAATAGATCAGAGGACACTCCTTGAAAACCATCGTTATTGGAAATGCAAAACTTTACTGTCACACAATTCACCAACAGTTTAGTAATCACTTTTTTTAAAATATCGTTGTTGAGATTTGCAGATTTCACTGCCATTCCGAACATGATCTGTATTCAAATGCAGATCATGTTCTCTATTCAAACACCCAACACAACTTCTTTCTGCGAAGGCCCAGAACATCGGATGTCAAAATAAAATTCAAAGGCTGTTTTCGTTGGTCATTTCGGATATCACTCAACACAACTTCTTTCTGCGGAGGAACAGAACATCGGACGAGAAAATCAAATTCAAAAGCTGGTCTTGTAGATCATTTTGGACATCATTCAACACAATAATTTGAGCCGGTCAGCGCGCCTGAGAGGAAGAGAACCGAAGGAAAAATCCAACGGACTCGACCCCCAGGGTGCGACCGTTACGTTCAGAATCTTAAAGCAATATTTCCAAGACAAAGGAATTTCTCTTCCAGCCAGGTGACGCTCGACAGTTCACTCACAAAAACTTCCGCCATTCAAAATGGCGAGCGTATAGTCCCGTCAAATAAAAGTAATTTATAATTTAATAAACACTGAAACATTAAAAGAAATTACATAAAAGTTAAAGCAATTAATAATTAAGTTGGTTACTAGAAAAATAAATATGGTAAATTAAGATATTTAATAAAACTGTAAAAATTACCGTTGATAATTTAAAAGTTGCCAAAGATGCCACAAGATAAGAAAGAAACTTTGGTGGCGAAAATTTAAATTATTCAAAAGTACTGGTAAAGCCGAAAAATGTAGTTGCATTTTTCAATCTAACAATTTTGAAGCTAAATTTTGCATTGTGTTACAATAAGCAAAGAAAATAAATTAAGTTGATATATTTTTAGACTTAAATAACTTTTTGTCATACATATACATCGATCTATAGCAATCGATCGACAAAACGATGTAGGAAGGTTATGTTGATAGTTAAGAACTAAAAATTACATATTAAAGGAATTTCACTCTATACACCCCCAGACCGTTTGACTTACCGGGAGCAAATTTGACACAGTGATGAATTAGCACCAGAGGCAGCTAACGCTGTAAAAATTATAAAATTCGAATTGGATTTTTATTTCATTTTAAGTGGTTGCATATTTTCTCGAATTTTCTGCATATATTCTCAGTGGAGAACTGTAATTTTTATATCATTATAAAGTTCAGAATTTCCCCGTTCTAATAAGAAAAATTTGAAGTTGTTTGTAACATTTCTAATTTTTAGCAATTTTTTAAAATTTTCGGAAACCCTTTGCTCTGAAAAGATTTGTTTTCCATTATTATTTACATATTTTCCCAATTTTTAAAATTTATTTCTCTTTATATTTTACTTTTTTTAAGTCATAGTAAAGGAAATTGGGTCTTGCATTTTTCCCAATGTTATGTTATTTTTTTTTTTATTTATTTCTTTTTATATATTATTCTTTGAGCCGTATTAAAGGAAGTTGGTTGGAATGAATTTTGTTTATCTTTTCTTTTGCAAACGATTCGCGTAGCGAGTGACGAAATATTATGCTTCCGTGTTTTAAATTATAAACATCGGAAAAAATTGTTTTCCTGCATTTTTTGTTTTTTGATGTTTATTTTGCAGCGTATATTTTTATTAACATTTTGTTCGTTCTGAAGATTTTTTTAAGTTTATATTTTTAATCAGCAACGCCGGGAAAATTCTGTACAGTAGAATTCATTGTAAAGATGTATTAGTTTTTATACGGTTTATTGTTTAAAAATTTAAAATAAATGTTCTTTTTGCAAACTTCTCGTGTTTTCATTGAAACCATACTGTTATAAGGTAATAGAAAAAGCTAAATTTGAAAGTTTTAATTCAACAAGAAAAAATTCAAAGGAGATTTGCGTTTGTTGGGGAAAATTAGTGACAATATTTGTAGGAAACAAAACGCAGACGATCATATGAAAAATATGGATCCCGATCAACGCCGGGTTATCAGCTAGTTTTAATATAATACTCTACTAATATATTGCCACGCATTCTGTAAGTTTTGCATAATATGTTTGAAAACTATAAAAGTTATAAGCAAAAAACTGGGGAATTTCTTTAAAAAATATTTTATCACCGAATATACGTGCGAATTTTACTAAAATCTATTTAAGAATTGCGCCCAACAAACGAATGCATTGATGAAAGGTACAAATCATTATCAACATTCTGTGCAAAGGTGTGAGCCCGATTCATTTTCATCTTCATATCCTGGTTCTTCCCCTGAAAGCCCTCTTGATCGAATCGTCACTATAAAACGCGAGTTCCTACGATTGTACATCCTACAATTCTCCTCAACTGATTTTGAACCATTGTACCCATATTAACTCAAGGTTGTTTTTTCGCATTTTGCGACTAATACTTAGCTTTTGGAGGCAAGTGTGTCTGACGATGTTAACACAGAAATTTTAAAAGTTCCTAGAACATTTGGCAAGAAAAAACTAGAGAAAATGTTCCTTCAAGAAATGCTAAAAGATATTTAAGAGGAGTGGTATTTATTCCTATAGTTGATCACTTCATTTCCAAACTTGAGTTCAGGTTTTACCCACACTTTTATGGTATTTTACCTCTGGAAGGTTTTAAACCATCGACGAATGAAATCCAGAACGACAATGATATTTATGTAGCTTTGAAGTTATTTTTTTTAAATTCCGGATTTTCAACTGAAACCAGAATTCTAAATATGGCAAGGAAAATGGAAAAGTGTGGTTAGGTTGACATATATTGTAAGGAAAAATCAAGGAGATTGGCCATGACTAATTGTCAATCTTGCGAAGAGGACAAAACATTTTGAGTAAAAATGAAACTATTTTAGTTGACTATATAGCATTTTTTTGTTAAAAATAATTTTTCCACAGCATCTTTCACGGATTCCTAGATCCACCATTTTATATATTTTAAAAATTAAATTAAATTAAAATTAAACCAAATAAAATTTAATCAATAAAATTATTTTAATTAACAAAATTTAATTAATTGTAATTTAATTAATTTAAATTTAATTAATAAAATTTTGAAATTTAAGAATTATTTAATTGAATTATTATTTTTAAGATTTGAAAACAAGGAAATATTTTTCCACAGAAGCCACCCTTAACGGATTCCTTAATCCGCCCTTCCACGGGAGTTCTTGGGTGGAATCGGGTTTCGAGATTCCAACCCCCCCCCCCCCCAGAGGCCTTGCCGCCAAGCCCCCGCGACCCCCATGTTCAGCCGAATTTGAACTATGGCACAAGCTGGCAAGTTATTACAGCTATGAATCTAAGCGAGTTAAAAAAATTAGGCAGAAATGTTAATGCGACTTTCGAGACTTTTAGGATGTATTTTAGACAGATATGCAGGGATAAATAGAAAATAGTTTCATCATACCGACTGTTTCAAGAAAATTAATGTGATAGCAACTCTTATGTCAAGTTTATTATTATGCAACCACTGTTATACCAGGTTTAAAGAAAAATTTAGACTTTTTCCCCTTCCCAATGACCATCTAATCAATTACGCATAAAGTTTTGATTTTGCAAGGACGGAAAAGTGATCTTTTGAAGAGAAAGATATCCAGAGAACGGGTAATTGAGACAAATATTTTACCATACAAAGTTATAACTTAACATTTCTGCAAAATTAGAAGTGCAAACAGTTAAAGAACTCATTTACATGATTAAAAAAAATATTGGTTAAATATAGAGTATTAGACAATAAGAATTTGAAAAAGTTTTTCAAATGCAAGAACATAATAGCAAATTAACCAACCTCTTAACTGTTTTGCCCGAGTTACACTCGTGTATCGTTATAACTATACAAGTTAAAATTAAGTCATTCATAGGCGATATAACTCTATACAAAAATGAGAGGGAATCCATTAAAATCTCGAGTGTTCAATGGGCATATAGTTGAAGTAATACGACAAAACAAGGGGGGCATCTAATTAGATAGTACCAAAAACTATACTGTTAAGGGGTTAATGCATTAGAAGCTGATTTTAAACTATTTCACTGTAACGGTAATAATTCTACTGCATGCACAGTTGTTGAAAGTGTTAAAGCGTCAAAACTATTAGATAAATATTTACAAAATGATGCTATATGTGAAAGTGACGGAAATATGTCTCACGGTATTTATTTACAAGACAATTAAAAGCTTAATTTTCTCTAACAAATGGTGAAAGTTTCAAAACGAAGCAGTTTTCCTTAGTTAAGATTCTCATACATTCATCAAGGGAAATACATGTAAATGAGACATATATTGAGACAATTTTCAAATAACTTAACATGCAAAAATACAAATTTACATTGTAGGATAGAAAAAGTGTGGAAGGTTTCAAATATTAACATTTAGAACACCTATTTACGTAAACGGTTACACTTGAGTAACAATTTGAAGAAATGGGTTAAGCATTCTTATACACATTCATATCTTGCGAGATCTCAAGCTTAAATTACTACATCAGAAGTAGACTATACTATATGCAGCACTAGTTTTATTGCAGATGAAATAGTTGAACGTTTTTAAGCGTTAAAACTACCGAGGAAGTACTGAGACAAATTGAGGCTCAATCGAAGTAATAGGTGAAATTAACAATTGGGAATTTTTCTAGGGATCATTATCTACAAAACATAATATTTGAAGATATTGCAGAGTTTGCATTCATCTTTCTTCTCGAGAAGAGTTAGCGACATTAAGGAATGACGATGGATTCAGTAGCTGAGATGAAACTCCAAAAAATTACCTACAGTCACTAAAAAAAGTATTCGGACACTTGAACGAAAAAAACTTGAAGTCGATTATTTCTGTTAATTTTGAGAATAACTATAACTTTTGTAGTATCTTATAAAACGTACTATTAGACATAATTGCAGAAAAAAGGAGCTGAATAAATTAAATAATTACATGATTTTTACACTTTTCATTACCAATAATGTGAAAACAAATGTCAAAAAAGTATTCGGACAGTGAGAGAAATTGAAGTCTTTTGGCGATGAATCAAAAGAAATAAAATACTTACTCGCTTTAAGGTACGTCAACCCTTTGATTAATCAGTCCTAGCAATAAAAATCAGAAAGTATTTTGTAACGTTGAGAAAAAAGTCGAAAGAAACCCGAAATTAGAATTGAAATGAAAAAACGCATTGTAGGACACTATAAAAGTGGGAAATATAGTAAAAAAATAAATGATATTTTAAAAATGAGTAAATTAACAATATTTAGTATAATTTAAATACAGGAAAACTGGCTCTGTAGAAAATAAAGCACAGACAGGACGGCCAGCAATTTTAACACCTCGCGAGCAGAGGTGGTTTGTTAAAAAAAATCACTGTCAATCCGAAGGTAAGTGCTGTTAAATTAATGTTTGAAGCTAGAAAACGTTTCGGGAAAATATCTCATCCTGAAACTGTAAGTAACATATTGAGGAATCATGACTTTCATGCTCGAGTTGCTAATAAGAAAACGTTTATTAGTAAAGAGAACCAGAAGGAGAGATTGAAATTCGCTAGATGTTATTTAAAAAAAACCAAAAGAGTTTTGGGAGTCTGTAATTTTTGTTGACGAAAATAAATTTAATGTTCTGGTTCAAATGGGAAGCAAAAGGATTGGAGAAGAGTATAAAGGTATGAGCTTAAACTAAGAAATCTTCGTGCTACAGTGAAACATGGCAGCGACAGCCAACTTGTCTGGGGTTGCATGAGTAGCTTTGGAACATGCAACTTAGAATTAATTGACAGCAAAGTCAACAAATATGGTTAGTTAGAAATTCTTAAAAGAAATATAAGACAAAGTGCTCAAAAAATGGGAATTTTGGCCAATTTTAAACTCTACCAAGACAACGATCCGAAGCATACGTCCCATATTTGTAGGTTATGGGCTCTCTATCATTGTCCTATGGTCATTAAAACGCCAGTCCAAAGTTCCGACCTTAATCCTATAGAACATTTATGGGATAATATACAACAACGTTTGCATGAAATTAATATTACGAGCAAAAATATCCTGAAAGAAAAACTAATTGAAACATGGAGAAATATTGATCCTAATATATGCAAGCAATTAGTCAATTCAATGCCAAATAGATTGGAAGAAGTAATAGAAAACAAGGGTCGGCCAACAAAATACTAAAATAGTCCTTTCAAGCAGAAAAAATTTTTTGTTAATTAATTTATAAGTGTCCGAATACTTTTTGGACTGAAAATCTGTTGTAAACGAATTATAGCTTTAATTATACTTTAATTTTTAAGTTGAAGAAAACTATTTCAGTAGCATATGCATTTCCACACCTTGTAGGATTTAAAGACAGGATTCGTTTCGCAATATATTGTTTTAATATTTTTTATTTGGTATATAAAGTGTTATTCATCTTGGTGTCCGAATACTTTTTTGGGTGACTGTACATGCTTTTACACGAAGTTCGAAGACTCCTTCCTCGGGGATCCAAAACTGAAAGTTTTTCAGTTCTAAGATTTCTTTACGGCGACAACCAAATTAAAACCAGAGTACTTTGTCAAAAATATTTTTTCAGCCATTCCGGTTATTTTAAAAGAACTTGTACAATTCATCAGATTTCCACTTTATAAAAGATTAAAAGCAAGTTTCTTTTTAAAAATTGCTGTCGAGCCCTGACGTTATTTAGGGACGAACCGCAATTTTGAACTGTGTTTAGATGAAGATGAACCTCAACTAGTTAGTAACTTCTATTCTAACTTATCCACAGATTTAACGTATACCATGGCTTGTTTACTTCCTGACTTCGATGAAATCTGGCCTTGAACCTTTTAATCTCCAGCCAGAGACCACTATCAGATTTCTGCGGTCACACCTGCTACAAGCTACGATTCCTGCATTGTTTATGACACGTATTTGGGGAGGAGTATTTTGTTAACAAATTAATGACTGCAAATTATTACAAGTTACCTGTAGTTTACATTTTATTGTTTAAAATCCAACTCGGGGGGGGGAGTGATTTAGCTGGATTTGTTGATATTTTGAAATCTGTTTACACTAGTAGCAAATCTTCCTCTCAAAAACGTTTGGACCCCTCGCCCAGTTTTAAATATCCAAATATGCTTTATCGGGAAATTTGCAGTTGCGACCTCGAGGCATTCGTAAATTAATGTTGAGATTAAATGAAATTTTCAGCGGAAAAATCCGCATTTTTCATCGAAGATAATTTCTGGCCCTTTTGTCTGAAAATCTTTAAAGAAGAAAACTTGAAAACTTAAACCTCAAACTGAACTTAAGATCTTAACCTTCCAGCGGGCGCGCTTACGCAAATTTCGTGCATCGTATTACATATATATATCGTGTTATTTTACAAAAATGCAACTTACATTTATGTTATCTGTATTTTATTAACCTAATAGTAAACAAAGATTTTATAAGTAAAATTGCACTTAAATATATAAAATAACGATATAAATATGTAATACGATGCACAATTCAAATATCTTTTGCAAACGCGCGCCCGCTGGAAGGTTAAGAGCGGATATATCCCTTTCCTCGAAGTAAATATTTCTATCCTAACTTAGATTCCTTTAAATGAAATAGATTCATAAAGCTAATACAACAGTATTTGTTACGACACAAAAGTTAACATTTCCTGAACCCTTCTTACGAGCCTGAAGTTTATTTACACTTTGTTATCAGTAGTTATGGGTCCAAATCCTTAGAAATAATTAGTCGTGTCCAATATTCCAAAGATGTCAGCAACGGGTTTGATTCTTGCTAATTGACAATAAATTTGAAAGTTAAAGAAACGATCAAACGATGAAGTGTTTAGAGACAGGATATGACTTCAGTTATTCTGCTTCCAATTTTGATTGTTTTTTTTCACGGGGGAGAATCGGAGATTCAGAATAGTTCGTATTCCCAATAAGGGGAGGGCACGGAAAATTTTGTATCGAATAGTTTGATAATCATCGAATAGTTTTTTCTGACAATTTTTATAGTTAGGACAGAATTAATTTTTAAGTATTAAAAGAAAAAGCTTAAGATTCGATGACGAATGACGACATTTTGTGTGGCGCCGGTTCTTTTGAAATTTTAGAATTACAGATTTCACTTTGTTTTTAAAAATAAATTATTGCAGCAATTCTCAATGTTCAAAGTGCCCAAAAATTCGAAATTAAGAAAATTTTGATTCGTTTATTCCCTTCCAAAAAGTTTCAACCATAATGGAGATCAGTCATCATGATTGAAACTTAATCTCGAAACTACCGATTTGCTGGCTAGCAAAGCCAATCGGTAGACTTCTGGAAAAACTAAATAAACTTGCCAATCTATTTTCTTTTAAACTTCAGTTAAAATATTTAAATTTTTGAGTGAAGCCTGAATTTAAACTTTCATAGTAACGAAACTTTGGAAAAGCTTTTAAAAGAATCTTGAATTTGATGTTTCTGATGAAAGTACCCTATCGGATTTTTAAAAATAACGGAGAAATAAACACGGCACCGAATGCTGGCTTAAAACTTTGCAAACGTACACTTCTGTTGGGGTGATTTGAATGCACATAAAATTTAATCCCTGAAGCTAAATTCACATAATGTAGCATAGAATCACTTTCAGGCACGAACAGTTTAGAGATCTGCTTCCATTTAAATAATTTGCCTTTATTGCTTTTGTGTGAAGTTGGACACGTGATTTTATATGATGGGCATTTAAAGGAAAACAATACGAATAGAGCTTATGGATTAAGATTTCGGAAAAAAGATTTAAACGTTTCTTGCACGTTTTCATTGCCATTTAATAAAATTTGAATAGCCGTTCGAGAAACACATTTTCTTTAATACATTGGGAACACGAACTGTTTCTTTGTCTGGTAAAAAAAAACTTTCAAATACCCTCAAAATCATGCTAGATTAGAAACCTTTCTTTCAAAAAATTATTCTTTATAGAATATTCAAATATACAGGTGTATAATTGCATGATTTACCAAGCAGGTAATAAACAATTTCGGATTGCGAGAAATAATCAGAATTCTTAATCTACTTTCATAAGCTTAAGCAGCGGGTTTTAAAAGTGGCTCGGAAGATTCAGACTAGTTCAATGAGGGTACCATTTTGATGATATACTAGGGTAATTTGCCTCCTAACGTTGAACTGTGGCAGGATTATGAGGGTGCGATCCTTGTAAGTACTTCATTTTCCCGGACATCCACACAACTAACCAGCACACATTTTATTAACATTGCGTCAGATGCAAATCTCACATAGGCGGTGGAAATTCTGTTTAATACAGAAGGTTTTTATAACTTTGAAAGCCACAACAACAATTTTAGTCCTGAACAAAAAAAGGAAATGTATGCATTGTAAACAACTGTAGATTTACTTGCATTTGATGGTTGGTTGGTTGTTGGGGGTTTAATGGCGCAAGAGCCATGTTTGGCTAAACTGCGCCAAACGTATGGTAGATAAACAAGATCACGGTGATAAAATATATGGTGTTATATTAAAAGAGGTAGAAAAATTCTAAAATAAGTTTGAAATTCATAGTTGCATATGAAAAGAAAATCATGTTACCAAAAAATGGATAGAGAAAGGATGAAAAGAGATAAAAAATGCAAGTTTTAAAATACATCAGATGTAAAATATGTTTAAAATATCACATGGTGGGCAAAGACCAAATAAAATTTCAAGGACGAAATCTATATAGAGAAAAAGTTTAAAAATATGAACGAACAAAATAAATTAGCGGTAAAAAACAATTCAGTGTAGGTCATTTGTTTTCAAAATATTTTTTTAAAAAAGAAACAATGTGCAAAACAGAAGCAATAATGCTACCTGTTTTTATTTTTGTTTGCCTTTTCAGGTTTGGAAGGAGGTGGAGGACTGATAACTGCAGGCGAGTCCTCCGACATGTCATACTCCAAGGCATCCTCTTCTGATGCAGAGGAGGAGTTCTTCTCGGCATCAGCATCCGATTCCCGAGATTGTAATATCCTTTTTTCCAATGGAGGGAGAACAGCCATTGGTAAAAGCTCAATGTCAACAGAAGTAGGTGTGGTGGTTGGAAAAGGTTTCAATGTAGATTGATGGGTAGATATGTTATCCTTTTTCGGAATAGGGTTAGTTATTTCACGGTGAGAGGAGGTGTAAAATTTTGCGATTTTTTCTGCTTTGGTGATACTATGGTTTTAGTTGGAGAATCCTTTTTCAGCTTTTTTTTGTTTCTAACAAGTTGAAAATCAGTGAAGTCAGGCGAAGCCAACGCTTCTTCACTGACAGGAGCAAAAGATGGAGAGGATGGAATTGGCAAGTTGGTTATTGGAGGAGATGCTTTTGCAGTAGAATCAGATGGTTTAGGACAAGTAACAGCAGAGGCATCCGGATTGTTTTGGACGGATGGTGCAGAAAATGATTTTTTTGTTACAGAAACGTAACTATTTCCGGGTGTGGGTGTCTGTGAATTTACAAGTTTCCTTGCTTCTGGATAAGATATCTGCTTTTTTATTTTTGTGGATATAATTTCTTTCTCCCGTTTCCAGGCAATACAGTTTCGAGAAAAAGAAGTGTGCTCCCCCTTACAGTTAACACACTTCTCTGTGCGGGTGCAATCGGTACTTTCATGTCCGACTTCTGCACAACGGGCGCAAGTGAGTGTCCCGCGGCAAGAAGTTTTCGAATGTCCGAAGCGCTGGCACTTGAAATAGCGGAGCGGGTTTGGTATATATGTCCTGACAGAAAGGCGCATATATCCGGCCTTAATATTTTCAGGTAATTTGGCGGAGTCAAAAGTAAGTATTAGGTGCTTAGTATTTAGGAGCTGGCCATCCCTCCGTATTGATATACGCCGTACATGGCTCACCCCCTGACCTTTCAATTCTTTAAGGATTTCTTCTGTTGGAACATTGAGCAATTCTCCGCAGGTGATAACTCCCTTGGAGGAATTCAAAGATGCATGAGGAGAGACAGTTATGGGAATATTGGAAAATTTTTTTAGTTTGACTATTTGTTCAGATTGTTTTCTAGACTGAACTTCGACCAGCAAGTCGCCGGATCGAAGCTTTTTAGTAGATTTGACATCACCGATACTACCAGTTATGGCTTTTTCTACCAGAAATGGAGACACGGAATGAAATGATTCATCACTAGTTGATACTCGTTTGATAAGAAAGAAGGTTGGAAAATTTGATGAAGAATTGGATGCAATTTGTTGCCCACTGAAGGGACCAGATTTTTTTTCCCATACGACATTTGTTGGGATTCAGGCCCGACGGCACCGCCCACCACGGAGCCCAACAAGGGAAGGCAGCCACCGGCTCTGGGTATTCCCAGCCTCGGCGCTTACCTTGGTGCTAGCCGGAACCTATACGCTCAGGATCACCCCCGGGGACAGTGACCACCCTTAACTCCAAGCCCAAGGAGTGATCCCTTCGCTTGATCCCCTTGAGCAGACCAGCCATGCAACTGGGATACCAGCCGATTGATACACCGGGGACCGAAATGTACCACCCGTCTAATGGGTCGCCACGCACGGCCAACACGTGGGGGTATATTGCTGTCCATGAGAAGCAGGAAGCAAACAGAGCGGCAACAGCTTCTCATGGAGAGCTCCCTCGCCTACCCTCGAGGGAAAGAAAAAAAGCAATAAACTCAAGTGGAGGAAAAAACGGAAGGAGACAAGATACTAGGGTACCTAGGGGTCGTGAATCCCGTCACATCTATAGAAGATGTGCTCCTGAGGGGCTTGCGTTTGATGCGCGATGCTATTGTATTTTGCAGAATATTTCACACACAATTTAGGGGAAAAATTCGTAAATTCAGTTTTAAACTTCCCTTTTCCAATAAAAGTCGGTTTCGCTTCAGATAATTCAAACGATTTTTCAGTTGTCCGAGAGTTAACCGTTAGTTATCCTACCCCCGGATTAATTTTACCGAGAAAAAAATAGCACCGTAAGCCCTATACAACACAAGTTAAAATTTAGGATCTCATACGGATCTATTTGGAAAGCGAAAGTCGCAATGCAAAATGTTTCCTTTGCAGTGCGGGTCTAAGCTTTATAATCGCGATTTCCATTCACGCTGTACAAGTTATGTCAACATTCGCCTAAATTATCAATTTTTTCAAATATATTTCGTGCCCCACAGCTTGAAACAGATCTATAAATATAAGATTTATAAAAGACTCGGTAAAACAAAATTCTTAAAATTACAGTTTATTTCAATTTAAGTGTTAGTGGATGTCTCCTTATAAATGATGGTACCAGGTAAGCACTGGACGACTGAGATGCATAATTATTTTTTTCAATACTTGCAAAGAATTTCTGAAGTAAGCTTCTATTTTCTTCCATTTTAAAAGTGCTGGATAGTCAATCTTATGCAAAAACAGGGAGAGTAAGAAGATTCGAAAGCAAAACTTCACGCGATACAGACATTTGATTTTTACAGAATAGATTCTAAAGTAGAGAATGAATTGAATGGAGGAACAAATCTTAAAGTGATTAAAAATGTCACCTTTCATGCAGAACTATTGAAAGGCAATCGAAAATCATTCCATCGGTAGTAGTCACTTCAGGGAAATAAGCTTTGATAATATTTGCTTTCTGAGTGGCTCGGACTATCTAAAAAGTGCCCGTCCTATGTACAAAGAAAATCAAGGATTCACTTCTATATCCAAACAAATCGGTTTTAAATTATTAAAGCATATACAGATCGTACAAGTCATGAGACTACTAACTAGTACGTTGTCGAAAGGCTTCAACAGGTTGTGCTTCGCATGCGCACATTTGAGTGAAGAATTCTTTCAGACCCAGGAGAATGTATTTGCAAGATTTAACCACAAGATCCGACATTTCAGATCCCACTGGAAATGAACTAGCTTCAAATCACCTGGACGGCAATTGAAAGCCTATCAGTAGTTAACAGCTTTTATGCTGGAAGTAACAATAGCAGCTGCCTCTGTCGATTGAGTTATTGGCATTTTGCTATTAAAGACAAAATATATTGAGAAAAGTCATCAAAATCAGTACAAAGAATTCAATTATATTTTAAAGAATTTAATGATCTTCAATGAAATAATGAGGGCTCAAAGGTTACTGGAAAGTCTGATGAGTTATCCACCTGTGGAGGCGTTTTGTGGATTGTTTGGGGTGGATCTCAGTTTTCAAGGGGTTTTTTTTTGGGGGGGGGGAATGCCGCATGCAAAGTACTTTGAGCCTGTACCTCAGTAGAAAATCAAACATATATTTATATAATTGCAAAAACTGTAGCTCTGACTAATAAAAATTCAGTTAAAAGTCTTAGCAAATGTAGTTTGTTTGAAATAAAACTTTCTAATAAGAAATACCCAAAGGTGCAGTTCAAATTTCATGTGCTTAATCTAGAAATATTTTTTTAACATCAGATTTAAAAGCCTAAGTCATTTTCCCTCAATTTTAAGCAACAAGTCAAACATGTAGACAAAGTAGTAGTTCCTCAGTGTAAAAAAGTATTAGGTACGAAATGAAAGGAATGAAAGCCAAACTAAAACGACTACCTGTTTAAGCCTCAGAGTTCTCAGGATAAAATTAAAATCACCTGCTAAAACATTTGGCTTTAGAGGCCACTGAAGAATGAACGTCATTAAGACGGGGTGCGCAAAACCTGTTCTCCATTACAATTAGTCACAGCAAATCTCGCTTGTTTTTGGTTGACCAGAAGTCCAATTTAGAAACATAAAAAGGCATTCAAACAGCCGCAGTGTGCTTAATTTTAGAATTCTAAAATTTTTCCATTTGCATATTCACATACACCATTACGCACACAAATGAAACTCTTTAAGGTAACATTTCATATATAAAAGCAGTACCTTCAAGAAAAATGAGGGGCATTTATTTCTAAAGAATATTCTTGTATCTTGAAGTTTATCAGAAGCAAGTAAGTATTTTTAATCAACAAGATATAAAGCTATGTGCCTGATTAGACATCTAGAACTAGTAATTAACTGGAAAGTTAACAAGAGTACTCAAATGTACTTAACATGCTCATAAAGACATACATGAGATACAAAGATGGAATAGTTTACCAACAGTTTAAAATTTTGTTACCGAGTTACGATTTAAGCACCATTATCAAAAGCTGGTATTCATGATACATTAATTGCATTAATAAGCTTCATCCACATATTTAAATACTGCGAAAACATTTAATTCTTAATCAGTTGATTTATTCACGTAGAGAGATTCTAGAACATTTTTCGTTACGATTCATCAGCATTTGTTCCTCTCGCAAGTTCCGTACAGAAGAGTTGAGGATACCATGATAAGAGTGAATTGCGTGTACACATTTGACGTAAAAACATGTGGAATCAGGAAAGCTATAAAAATCTAGAATTGAGAAAAAATACTCAGAATGTAGAAATGAAATTAAGCGTTTTAATTAATATACCCTAATGCGTGCAATATGCTTTTAATGTATTTAAATAGAATTAATTTCCCTTTGCATCTGAAATTTATTTTTCTCTGTATCATTAGGCCAACTGCCCGAAAATAGGATGAACAATTTTCAACCTGGTGAATGCACAAATCTACGGCAAAAACACGTATCCTCATTTTAGAATTCCAAATCATCCAGTGTTTAACATAATCTCCTAAAACACCAATTCAGCCTGGCAAGATCTCTAGCATTGATGTGCAAAAGAAAAACCGTCATGGACCAAGATAAGATCAAGGACAGAAATATATTAACCGGCAATTTCTAAAAGATTTGTTCAATTCTGATATTTATTAGATATATTCATAAGAATGAAATTCAAGGTCTGCTTAGGTCTGAAATTAAGAAACATTGGCGTATTTTGCAGTACAAATGGAATTTTGCGTCTGAAAAAGGGGGAGGGTGAAATCGCATCCTCTTTTTATTGGTAAAAATTGTTCTATACCGAGTAAGATTTTGTGGCCTGCTTAACGTCAGATTGACAGAAATGTAATTACATGTTGGAATTAAAGTGCATTCTAATTCCTTCTCTGATTATGGAATTAAAAACAATTTTCACAAACCTCTGCACTTTTCTGATTAAACTGGCTAGATACCGAGTAAATATTTGCAGGATTCATGCATCAGATTGAAAAAAATATGCTCATACGTTAGAATTCAAATATATTCTTATATCTTTCCTCCGATACAGGAGTAAAAAAACAAAACTTCTCTGATGTTATCTTCTCTGGAAATACACCGACTGCATTCCCAGAGAAATTAATACCAAAACTAAATTTAATCAAGTAAATTGCCAATTTTATGAAGACTAGTTAGTTTCAAACTGTTTTGAAGTAGAAAAATATCGACATAAAGAGATGTAAGATAAGCTTTACTAAATGAAAACAGTTTAGAAAATTGGCTAATTTTAGGAAATTACAGATATAATGACACTGAAAGATACAAATAACCCAGCAACATACACGCAGCTGAATCTGACCTGGAGAAAAGAATCCCAAACTACGACTTTGAATCGAGGGATGATAACAACCATTTTTACAGACGACTACAAAATAAACGGGAAAGATACAACTCGGCGTGACTGTGCCTTTGTTGAACACGTTTGTCCTTACCATGATAGAGGTCACGGTGGCCTAGTGATAGGATCTCGACCTCGGGGCCGGAGGGTTTCCAAACCCGATTTCACCGAAGAACAGCCGTGTAAGTGGGCCCGGTGCACGCTAAATCCGTCGAGCCGAATGTCCTCCCGCTGGTGTGGTGCGAAAGTTCGTAGAGGGGATTGCCAGCTCAAGTGTCGTCCTCGTCAACTGACAGCGGTTACAAATTTCGAAGTCCGTCCCAAAATAGCCCTCTCGTGTTGCTCCAAAACGGGACGTAAATATAACTAAACTAAACCTTACCATGATACTCATTATTCTAGCATGGATTTCAATATCATGTTCCTCAAAAAAAGTTTCATTTAATTTTCTTTGGAGAAGGTTTCTTCTGAAACAGTTTCTTGAGATTATTATTACGAAATTAACATTTTCCACTAAATTATCATGAGCATACAGAAAGAAAATTGGGATAAGAAATTGAACAGGTTTTGAAATGAAATTTATTATTCTGCTCTAATGACTTTCCTATCAGGCAATTTATTAGCTTCATCCAACCTTTGAAAAAACGCATTTTATAGAAGATCCTTTGAATTCCATCTTGAACACCGGCTCTTTTCTGTACAACGGCCTGTTTTAAATCCTATGCAATAGGGAGAAAAAATTTTTAAGTCTGTGGAAGTCTGCTGATGCGAGTGTTTTTCTTGTAGATAGATTCTGTACAGCACCAACATATTCTCATCTGCTATTTATTGTAAGTCAGTAACGGAACTCTGCACTGGTAGGAACGCATTTCATTGCATTGCTCGGCTATAAACTAGACGCTATTTTATTAACTTCGCAATTACTATTCCAGTGTTTTAATAAATATGTGGATACCTTTCTAGACAAAAACTGAAGGAAATCAAATCAGCGTCTGTGACTTGAATTTGGGATAACACTTTCTCTGGGACATTAATATGTCCTATATACAGGTTACAGAGATGAAATTACAGCGCACCATACCTCTCAAAGTGACCACTCTTCTCATGGACCACACATTGCATCGTGTAAAACACATTCTCGATGGCCGAAAATAACATCAGGAATGCTCAGCACAGCCTGTAATATGCTAACCTTTAAGATCGTTAACGTCGGGACACCACCAAGATAGACCTTGGACTTCAAATAACCCTATAGGAAAAAGTAGCATGAGGTTAGATCCAGGGAGAATGGGTATGCAGAATGTTGTGTACAGGATACAATGTTTGGTCCACAAGAAAGGTGGTCATAGTGAAGGCTCATCAGATGCCCTCGCCGAGAAAGTAATTTTACTGAATAAAGTGCTATGGTGCACTGTAATTTCATCTCCAACTCTTTAGGGCACTTCATTTGCTGTATTAACCGTCCAACGGGTGCCTGCACAAATTTTACGACATATTGTGCATCGTATTACATAAATATATCGTGCTGTTTTACAAAAATAAATGCAACTTTTATTTATGTTATCTATATTCAGTAGCTTAATAGTAAACAAAGATTTTATAAATAAAAAATGGAAATAAATTTATAAAAGAACGATATAAATGTAATACGATGCACAATACAAGTATCTTGAAAACTCCCGCCCGCTGGAAGGTTAAAAAAGCAGTTTTGCACTGAAATTTCTTCTTTGTTATTCATTTGTCTAATTCTCAGTTGTGTATACTACAACAGCGCCACATTTTCCCCTATCGGCGATTTTTGGAACTAGTTTTATTTCCAGAATCTTTTTCCTCGTGTCGTCATTAGTCCCCCTACGAAATTTGATGACATTCCAACTGATCGATCGAGCTACAGATGACTCCGAGTAGTGTCGGTTGAAAAAAAACATGTATATGAAAGTCCGTATCCTTATAAAATTTTCATTACAAAATTGATATACTGCATACATTATATACGATACAAAATTATTATACCGAAAAAGAGTTCAATTTTTAATAATTTTCATTCATATATTCTTTAATTTTGAAATAAAAAAACATTAATGACATTATCAACATTTAATTACTCCCTCATTTGAAAACGAAGAAAGGCTGGAACTTTATATCATTATGAAAGTACAGTTACGGGTCTATTTTGGTACCCCCGGTTGGGTTGGGAGACGTCACTTTTTCCGCACGTTAACAGCGGGAAAGTGACGTCTCACTAACTCCAGCCTAAAATAAACTACGTTAATCAAAGAGATTTAAAATTTGGGAGATAATTACTTCGAATTTTTTTGAAACCGATTTTCCACCTTTCGACTCGATGCTTCTCAGAGGGTTTGGGGGGGGGGGAAAATATTTCCCAGGACGGTGGATTTTTTTTCCTTTCTTTATTGCAATAATGCATTGAATATTTATTGTTCCATCCACTGTTTTACGAGCCCCAAAATGGTTTGGATATTTGAAAAAATGGATTAGGCAATGATTTTTTTCGAGTGGGCAGCCTGTGCCAAGTTCTAGGAACGTCATTTTTGTCTCGGTTCCTAATGTATTTTGAAATTTTATTTTTCTCATGGTATAAAATAAGTGATAAATAAGGTAAAATATTTAGTAATTTTTCTTAGTTAAGAATATAAAAATTATGTTTTTCCTTTGTTTGCATAAAGCAACGATATATCCGTGTAATGGCGCTTGTACAATTTATAAACCTTGTGAAAAAAATATTTCTTGTATTGTGTGTTCCACGTTTCGATATAATAATATTCTTGCGCATATTTGGAAATGTTTATGACCAGATTAATGCAAAATAGAAAAACTAAAATTTATAGTATTATTGGAAATTTCATTCGGAACTCCTTTAAAGTGATAATAAAACTTATGAAAATTTCATGTAATTACCCAGAAATTGAGAAGCTTTGTTTCGTAAGTCTATAGTATCATTAAAGAATACACCAAGTTTGCAAAATATTGATATAAGCACTTTTATTTCAATGTTTAGAACAGAAACAATAACGCACATTAGAACACATTTTCAACAAACTTTCGCATTGCATTTATACATGCAACGAAATTCTCGAAAAATGTATACTTTTTCTTTACGAATCATATTACGTACAAAGTAATCCTGCATCAAATATCTGAAGTGAAATTCCGTTATCTTTTGTCTTCCAAACCTATTGAGGGATTCCTACTAAGTCCAGGTCGCATACTCCAGAATACTTAACCGGTCGGCACATGCGCTCCTTTCTGCCACGTTAGCGGAAGGATCTGGATATGCACCAGGGGTTTTGTGTTTGGATTCCTAAAACTCAAGATATTTTCTATATTATTTATCAATGCCATGATTTTATTACTTACACATATATTTATTTAATTAATTTTAGTACAACTTCAAATCAACTTAAATTTTTTTTAAATTATTCTTTAACATCTATGTTATATTCATACTTTTTATTACAGTACACATTTTAATGTTTGTCAAAAATAAAATAGTTGTAAAGTGATGACATTTTATTAATTCACAATTTCAGTACCTAAATAAAATAATTATGGATTTCAAATGTAAAAAAAATATTTTATTCTAAAGTAATCTCTACTCCCCCATCAACCTCTCCACTTCGCCCCACCCCAGAAAGAAATATCACCCGGTAAGAGCTTTCCGGCACTGCTTAATTTACGACTACACCACTGGTATCTACCGCTCCATTTGGACTGCTAGGTCACAAATCAACACCGGCGGAAGTAGGTGTAGTTCATTGAGGAAATTGGAGAAAGTGGGACTCGAAGATCAGAGTGAGTGTTAGTGGATGGATTGCTGGTTCTTTGCGCGGTCGGGAATGGCCTGCCTAAATGGATGGGCGGGTTTGAGTCTGGTTTTATGGCGCAACGGCCATAGATTTGACCATGCTGCGCCAAACTATAAATGGATGGGCGGAAAAGAGGAATAAAAGAGTGACACCACTGCATTTCCGTGGAGTGGAAAGCTCGTGAAGTGCCATCTTAATCCTTCAGTACACACTCCTATTTTTGGAACATTAGCACACGTGCTGGGTCATTTTGACCCTAAAATTTTATTACACTCTTACTCATTTTATTGCCGTTTTAAAAAATAAAAAGGAAAGTTGAATTTCTCTTTTTTCTGTATTCTTCTTCTACCTTTTCCGTATTCTTTTCTTCTCTGCTGTGCACGTTCGTAAGCTGTCATAACCATAAGATTAAATGAGTCTGATACGATAGCGCACGCACGGGTCAATTTCCCCAACCCTCCAGTAAAAAGTGAGAAACCCCGTTTCACCGGTTTCTGTTACTCTTATCTTCTAGCTCCCCATGAAGGTGCGGAAAGTAACAGGGCTAAGTTTTAAGAAAATCCTAGAATTTGACAAAAGAGAAAGGGTGGGGACAAAAAGATCTTGTGCATGTGCTGACGGGTTAACCTGCCAGAACTCGGCTCCTTTCTGTTACGTCAGTTATACGCGCGGGACAAACTTTACCTCATTTTTGTTCGGCGCGTAATAAGCTTGCGATATATGATTGGGCTTAAAAAAGGCATTTAAATTAAATTATGAATCAATTGGAAGCGTTAAAAACAATTACAGGCGACACTTTGATATTTATTGCCGAAAATCGACTTAGTTGAACACGTATTTTTACAGAAAAATTTACACATAAAAGTTTCGACTGACAAATTTCGCCGTAAGATATACAAGACTTCTGTAACCGACTTTTTCAATATGTACGTAATAGGTGCTTCAATATTTTGCAAAATATTATTTAACCACAATTGATATTCTTTTAATGAAACTTTGAGTAAACTGTAGTGTATTCATGCGAGACACGATATATAAAAGCTGTACAGAGCATGCTTGCTCTCTTCCGATTTAGCCGTGTTCAATAAACCTTGTTGTTGTCAGTGGCGGATTTTGACAATATTAGCCCGAAGGCGAAAAATTATTTTGAGGTCCCCTCCAAAAAAAAACTATTACAAATGTGTAACGTAAAATAACTTATGCTTTTAATTCTAGGTCTATGCTCGTCTTCGTTATTCAATTTGAAGCCAATTCTTGTATATCTGATTTCTAACATTTATTTCTCTCATTTTTACAAAGAATATACTTTATTATTGGTAAAGTATATATGCTATGTCATTTTTCATAACGTTACATGTAGGGTTGTCATAATTTCCAGGTATTGATACGGGACGTTTAAGTGCTAAATAAATAAAACATGAAAAAGTGGGTAGGTAATGGTTTATTTTACTCTGATAAAAAAGCAATAAAGCTCAAGCAATCTAATAAAATGAACACTTGGAATAATAAAAAAGATGCAAGGAAATCCTTTTAAGTTTGTCATATTTTAAAGCTGATTTTACTTTCTTAATTATATAATTTTCTTCTTTCACACAATTATAAAATTGGGCGCAAATCATTTTTAAATTATAATGACAAATCAAAATTGCTTCAGTTGTCTCCGCTGACAACCAGTTTCTTTAGCCCGACTACTAAGTTGACATTAGGGAAAATATTCTGTTCACATTAGCATTGTTGGCTGGAAAGGCAAATACTTATTCGCAGAGCTTTACAAGACGCGACTTCTGATCAATATACTTTGTATTTGCAAAAAACTTCAGTCATTTCTCTTGCATACTCAATTTCACAATTGCTTCGCAGTTTTGGTTGGTATTATTTTTCTCTACATAATCTTTTAGATATACAAAATGTTTGAATAGAACCTCAGTGTTGCCAATATCGATGTTTCTTACCTATAAATATGCGATAAGACGTTCTATTTCTTCCCGGCAGAGTTTAGGGAGAAAACGGGACAAATAATATGTCACCGAGTAGAGAAATACGGTGACAGTTCCGTATATACAAAACGCATAGCAACCCTAATTATATGTATATACTATAAAATAGATAAATTAAAATACCTTTGCACCCCTTTATATTTTTTTTTTCATTTTACTCCAAACAGAACCGTTTTTCGTTTGATAATATAAAACATTTAATAAAGCAATGATTTGTTTCAATTTTTGCGTCTATCTAGATGGGTTGGACATAATTGTCCAAACATTCAAATTTTATATTAAATAGGAACAGCATTTCAAAATTGTTTTTAATAAATGTTTTTTCTTTTCTTACGTTTAATAAAGGAAACTTATTCAGTTAAAAAGGAGAAATGAGCTCATAAATCGTCAATTTATATTTATGAACTATAATAAATTTTACCATAAACTGAGAACCATTTTATATTTCTTCAGAATTTCGAGCTCGAATGAACAGTGTCAACTCTTTGTCCTAAAGAACAGAATGGTATAATCCAATAACAATACAAGAAAAGAGGGAAATTATAAAATTATCCCTCCAGCATTTTGAGATGAATTAAGATATTTTTTCAAAAAAATACGCTATCTAGTTTAAGCTCTGCAAAGTAAATCATTAAAATAGTTTTCATCGTTCTTTTCTTTTGTTGAAATTATCTTGTAAAAAATGAAAATGTGAATCGTAAAATAAAGCAATGACTTTACAATATAATATAACTAATCAAAAGTATAGGTGGGCGACAGAATAATGTGAACACTTTTGAATTTGCACATTTTTTTCAGTTATCTACCGAAAGGCTGAAAGGACTTTCCTAGAACTTCGACCATGTAAAGAAGAGGCTTCAACTCACAGTTTACAGTGAAGATTCGGTCATGACGGCATTTAGGGGACCGACCAGAAATTAATGAAGAAAATAATTTAGGACTCGCTCCATTTTACAGAAAGCCGATAACGAGTTGAAACTTTCACCAATGGTTTCGCTTGATAAGCTCAATATGTACATGCATTTGTGTAAAAAAAGCATGGATATCCAGGAAGCTATAAAGGTTCTCATAAAAATTCCCAAAATCTTCCCCAAATTTTTTGCTTATAACATACAGAGTTTTCAGCCAAATTATACGAAACTTGAATTCATGACAATATGCTAGCGAAGTATTGTAATAAAATTTGAAGTAAAAACTTTGAATATTAGAGGAAATACGAGTATTTTTAGTAAATATATTCTTTACTGCGTATGTGACAAACGTAGCCTAATTTCTCTTTCATAACTTCAAAACCAGATATATAGAGCAGTTTATATAAAAATTCCAGTTGAATACCGTTAAGATTCAGGAAGATGCCTGCATTGCAAGGATATGAATTTTAGTTGCACTCTTAGAGAAGCCAAATGATGAGCGGTTTTTCTACAAATGACATTTTTAATTTGAATCTTCGAATAGTTATAGCCGAACTGCAATTTAAGTAATGTATTTAATTTATAAGTATATTCAGCTTTCATATAATTTAATATTACTGTTAGAATCGATTTAATCTCTATACAAGCTGTTTTGATGTTAAATATTAAGACAGAGCGAGATAACAAAATATTTAAATGCGGACCACATTCAGGAGTGTTGGTGTCAGTATCTTGCAAATCTTGCTCTTATTTAAGTAATTTTTTAAAAAGTAGTAAAAAAATGACAACTTTAACAATCTAAATACTGTAAGACAAAGTTTTCCAGAACTGTTGAGTTAGACAGCTAACCGCGAAGCAAACTGGACCACACTGAATCTGCAAGCATATTGAAAACATGAAAATTCCCAAGAATGAAGTCCTGAAATTTAAGCGATACTTGATTTTAATTTAAATTCAATTCGAGTACTCGGTTCTTAAAATTAAACGAAAGCATTAAATTAAATTACCTTGATAATGCAAAAGAAAAGTATTACAATGCGTCTGGCCCTAAAATTTGCGGGGCCCCTAAGCAGTTAGTTACTTATTTTGCCCTGCTCAGTTACACACCATCGCGTCTTGGGTCCAGTGGACGCATCAAAGGAATGTCGTCTTCTGCATATCTCTTTCTATAGAGCACATTCATGCATGACTAACAGGTTAATTTATCAATAATGATACACATTAGTCACACTAAGACTTAATTACCCCCCCCAACGTTTCGATTGGCTGTTTTCATTCCCTCATTAATTATATTAAAGTAAAGAGGGAGAAACCTTTCAGTGAGGAGAGGATTATACTATAAACAAGGCTGAAATGTCATAAATTCACCGTCGGCTTAGCGCAATGATGTTCCTCGCATAGATTTTGAGGCCCCCCTAGAGTATCGAGGCACGAGGCGGGCGCCTCTAACACCTGTGAGGAAATCCGCCACTTGTTGTTCTAACTACAGTGTGGTCTCTGCTTCGAGACCTAGGCACATAATACAACATGGTGTCAGAAGAAAACTGAAACTTTGGATTAATACTGAACTATGGAAAGCCTTGCACCGCTTCCGCCCTTGAAGTTGAATTTTGATCACGTGATAACATGGAAATTATGGAATTAGAGGCTCCAATTTTTTAATGGATGCGACATTGCTTAATGCTAAGTCTGAAAGTCGGAAGGTAGCGATTTTGTTCCATATAATTGGCGAGGAATGCCTGGAAATTTATAAAGCGTTCAATGAAGTTTCTTTTGCCTCGATGAATGAAATTCTTGCCGAATTTGAAGCTTATTTCGCCCCTCAGCGTAATATTACTTATGAACGTCAGAAGTTATTTTTGCTCGTGCAGCGGGAAGGACAATCTGTTGATGATTTTATTACGGAGCTTCTGAAGCAGCTTAGAAACCGTGATTATGTTTCTCTCAGTGATTCCGTTTGAACTTGTCCGAGGGCGTGAATCAAGACTTCGTGAACGCCTTTTGCGAGTACCCGACTTGGATATTAAAAATGCGGTGGACATGTGCCGTGCTGCTGAAACTTCTAAGCTACAGGCTCAAGTTTATTTTACGGAAGAGCGAAGTATCGACGCCGTGAAAAGGTTCAAGCCATCGCCGGAGGTGAAACCTAGAGCTACCGGTAAAGCTAATAAGTTTCGACAACCTGCAAAAAGACAAGAAAGTAGCGGAAGAAAATGTCAGTGCTGTGGGAGCCGTCACGTTCCATATTGATGTCCATCTTATGGTAAACAGTGCCGAAGCGGCAGAATATTTTTCTCGTGCTTATGAGTCAAAATCCGTCAACCTGGTAAAATAGTCCAGGTGAATTTACCAATTCCGCAAATAACTGTAAGTGTCCATCCGAACAATTCTTTGTTGGTACTGTGAGTGCCGATTCTATGTCATCCTCTTGGCAAGCTATTTTACCGATTAATGACAGACCAGTAAATTTTAAAATTGACACAGGAGTTCAGGCAAATATAATTAGTAAGAAATTATTAAACGACACTTATGGGTCTGGAGTTAACTTACGAAAACGTCAGTTAAGCTATCAACGTATACTGGTCAAACCATTGAGCTATTAGTATGCACTACATTACCTGCAAAAAAAGATTTAAACTTTCTAGTTATTCATTTAGATTTTTTGGTCACTAAAAATTCGTATCAACCAATTTTAGGATTGACCGCCTCTGCTGATAAGTTAGGTTTGATTAGGAAGTGTGATATCGTAAATTATTGTAAAAGCATTTCTATCTATGTAAATATAATCAAGTACTTGAAGGATTGGGTAATTTACCAGGTAAATATATTACCTTGTGTGAAAACTCGGTTCCTATTGTTTATGACTAGAATGGTTGCATTTTCTCTTCTAATGCCCTTAAAAGCTGAACTTGATAGGATGGTTAAGGCTGGAGTAATAGAGAAAGTGATCGAACCTACCTGGGGTCAGTCCATTAGTTATAGATAAAAAGAAAAATGGCGCTTTGAGAGTTTGTTTGGACACCCAAAACTTGAATAGAGCTATTAAGCGTCCTCTGTATAATTTTTACCCATATTTGAGGATATCACAAGTAAATTAGCAGGAGCCAAATATTTTAGTGTGTTAGATGCCTTTCAGCTTTTTGGCAAATTTCTATTGACGAGGAGAGTTCGCGTTTGTGTGTATTTTCGTCTCCGTTCGGAAGATTTAAATTCTTGCGTATGCCGTATAGTTATTAAGTGTGCGCCAGAAGGATTTCAGAGAGTAGTGGCAGAAATTCTAGAGGATATCCAGAATGCAGACAATTTTTTTGACGATTTAATTGTTTGGGGTAAAACCTTGGAAGAACATAATGAAACATTGGAAAACGTTGTTAAGCGATGTATAGAATTTAATCTGAAATTGAGCAAGGAAAAATAGCAAATTTGTCAAACCCACGTTACATTTCTAGGTCATACATTATCATCAGATGGTATTGCTGTTGATAAATCAAAGTTAGAACCAATTCTCAGTATGAGTAAACCAGAGGATAGGCAAAGCTTGCATCGATATTTGGGAATGATAAATTATTTATCAAAGTTTCTTCCAAATTTGTCAACATTAATTTCTCAACTTCGAGTTAATCAAGAACAATACCGTTTGGCTTTGGAATCCTTCCTATGATAAAATTTTGGATCGGGTAAAAGAGCAAATTACGAAATCCCCGGTTTTAGCATTCTTCGATTCTAGGGTTGAATCCGAGATTGTTGTGTATGCATCTCCGTTTGGTTTAGGAGCTGTTTTACAGCAAAGGAGCAAGCCTATTGCTTTCGCTTCATCGACTTCGACTCCAACGCAGCGTAACTACGCTCATATTGAGAAAGAACTATTAGCTGCTGTATATGGATGCAAGCAGTTTCACCAGTATGTCTATGGAACTAAATTTAAGATTTTTTCTGTTTACAAACCACTGACAGCTATGTCTAAAAAGCCTTTGTCAGCCATGAGTTCGAGGATACAACGGATTTACTTGCAATTACTGTGTTATGATGAAATTTTCTATAAACCCGGTAAAGAAATGTTTGTGTCTGATGCACTTAAAAGGGCACCCTTACTTAAAAACCACTTTCCAACCCCTGAGGAAGATTCTCTAGTTTTATATGTTCTATATAGTCTACCAATTTCTGATATTAAGCTGCAAGATTCATATATTTAACTCCTATTTAATGTTCAGGATTTCCATGGAAAATTGGGTGAAAGAAACGGGATGCTCAAATCTTTATACAGGAGGGTCATAAATTATTGGACCCGTTTCAAAAATTAATAAAAATCCTATAATGTAGCAACTTCGGGGGGTTATAAGAAAGTAGTTTACAAAATTGTATTCAGATAAGTGATGCGCCGTTGTGCGCACTAAATCTGCAAAATCCAACACAAGTGTCAAAATGGCTACCGTGCAGCAGAAGGCACGTCTCTGGTTCCACGAAAGCAAATCGTTGTAAAAATTTGTAACAATTCAATGAATTATTCGGTTAAAGTATCGAAATTGTCAGTCTATAAGCAAGAACTTCATCAAGCGTTGGTATGCGAAATTAAGGGAACAGGAAATGCGTTGTACGACCATTTGTTTCAGGCGAAGTTTTTGAGTGAGGTGACTTGCGCTCCTTAATTTCTCATACCAATGACTTGATGTTCTTACTTGTAAATCGACAATTTCGATACTCTCTAACCGAATAATTCATTGAATTGTTACAAATGATTTACTTTCATGGAACCAGAGACGTGCCTTCTGCTGCACGGTTGGCATTTTGTCTCTTGCGTTTGATTGCGCAGATAATCGTTTAAAAAGCAACTCCATCTCAAAATTTTGAAGAAAAAAATATTTTTCGCAGCCATTAATGTATATATCTGAATTTTTTTCACATTTTGTAAAAACACGAGGTCTCGCATTTATCAGACACAAAAAAGCGGAAATATTTATTGCTAAAAATACATTGATTGACATAAAATTGAGATGGATGGTGTTGCTTGTTAAGAGACGGGAGTTAGTGTGCCGTAACGGCGCGTTACCGATCTGAATTGCCGGTAAATCGTCAATAATAACAATTCATTCACTCGCTTAACTTGTCGGTGCAACCATTATATTAAAAAGAAGAAACTAACAAAAGATAGAGAAATTTTTAAATTTTAATAAATAAGCAAATATCTATGCGATTGAATTGATTCTCTTCGCGTTTTTAGACTGTTCTAGAACTTTCGTGTGTATATTGTGAAACCTATTTTTTATCAGATGAGCACTTCATTTGAGCCAAGAAATGTCATGCCTGGGATTTATTTATCTTCTCTGGTTTAGACTCGTATATACAGTCTTAAGAAGAAAACTTCAGGACAAGAATACATTTTTTTTGCAAAATTGCGAGTGTGAGAAATATTGGTTTAAAGCAAAATTAAAGATGAGCAGCACATACTTGCCCATCCACCGAGGGTCTGGTCTGCAAACCTCAGATGTTTTGTGCTGTGTCCCTCTGAAAGAAAATGCAAATAAGTCAGTGATCAAGTTGGAATGTTAAACTGAAATTTAACGAAAAAGCAAGTATGAGGGCACTTCAGGCGTCGAAGTCCTAGGCAAAAATTTATGTTCCGCAAAAAATTATTAAAGACCACGAAACGAAATTATTCAATTTATTCCCATAACGTCAGCTATGAAGCTAAGAATGAAAGAGCGTCGAAATATTAAAAGATAGATATTTTTAGTTTGGAATTGAAATTAGTTTGTAATAATCAGAAATCTAATATTTATGGGTTTTTTCACGCGATAGCCATCAAAATATTCATATTCATTATTCACAATCTTTCCATTTTGCTGCAGGCGGTAATATAAAGGAAAGCCATAGATACAAAATTAGTTTTTAACATAATTTTGAAAAATTTCATTGAAATTAAAGGATTGCAAATAAAGTTGGCTTAATTGAAAATCTAATTTTTTCATTTTTAAGTGGTGTAAAAATGGTTTTTCTGCAATATTACGCTCCAAAGTTATTGAGGATAGGTATTAAAATTTTTCTTCTTTTTTTATTAATTATAAATCTAATTAAAATTTTCAAAACCCTAGTGAGCGCCTACTACCCAAGAAGTAGCAATTTGCCAGATGTGGCGGCGTTAAGTCTACCAGTCGGCCTATTGGGGCCCCTTTCAGTTAGTTCACTTCTTTTGTTTTGAAAATTGCTAAATTCATTTCAGAAACGAGTATTAGACATTAGATCGTAAATATGTAAAAGAAAAAAAAATTGGCATTTTTTTTTTTTATTTTTAAGAAATTTGTGGTTTCACAGTGAAACAAATGAACGATAATCCTCCTCCGAATAAGTTATCATCGAAATGCAATTTAACTTATGTATTTAATTTACAAGTATACGCGAGTCTTCATGATATTCAACATTCATAAAATTCAGTATTACTTTCGAAGATTTCAATTTTAAAAAATATCAATTTGTGCATGAACCTTCATCATTTTGTTTCTCTTTGTGATCGAAAGCAATTTAGCTCTTGCAATACCGATATCTTTGTGAATACCAACGGTATTGAACAGGAACTTTTACATAAATTGGCCTATATTACTGGTTATGAAAGAAAAATTACGCTACGTTACGCCCATGCGTAGTAAAAAAATGCTCAACGTGTGGTTTCACTGCGAAACCAATGAATGTTAAAAGGGTTGAATTATCCGGCCTGTTAACATTATGACAACAATTTCACGAACTGTGCACGGGCGGATCGAGCCATAATATGAATTTAAAATGGAAAAAATATGAATAAATCTTACCCTCAGGATCACGATCATCTGCAGCTCTTTTTCTAGACATCTAGAACAGAGAAATAAGGACGTCAGTTTAGATGAATTAAATTCGAATGTTTTCTGCGAGATGTTTATTTAATAAAGAACCAGAGTGAATGAGTTTGTACAGCATAAATTTTATGTAATGATATACGGAATTTTGAACTAGATTAATAACCGTTTAGGCTCTTGAACTCGGAAAGAATAGAACGTTTATTTATTTTTTTTTTACCAAAATAGGACTACACACCTAAATGTGCTTCTCTTTTTTAGAGGTAGAGTATGTTAAGTTCTACATCAGTAACTTTTACTTTCTCGTATACGAAGTATACAAAGAGAAAGTATTGTAATCGTCAAAAAATTCGATCGAGATTTGGACGAATATCCACGTTTTAGACCTCCCTGAGTCCGAAAAACACAATTTTGAAATTATGTCCGTCTGTGAACACGATAACTCAAACTATTAGAGCTACGAGGATGAAATTTGGTATGTGATCTTTACACACAATTTGTAGGTTTGTCAAATTTTGGACAAAATCCATCTACGGGAAATCTGTGTCTGTCTATCCGCGGTCATGTGAACACTAACTCAAAAACTTGAATAGCTAGATGGATAAAATTTGGTACACAGCTTTATCATCATGAATGTAGGTCCGTATCAAAGTTTGGACCAAATCCGTCGAAGGGTCAATGGTCTGTCGGACTGTATAATCGCATACTTGTAAAAAATTATATCTCCTAAACCCTTTGGATTAGATAAATAAAAATTGGTATGACGGTTGCTAACATTAATTATGTGTAACTAACATTATTGTGCCCAAATTTCGTTTCAATCGGTTATAAAAAAAAGGCTTTCAAATTGCATATTAATTTTTTTACTTGCGTATTGGAAGCAATCTATTCAGTGATAGCGAACGAGGTCATTTTCTCCCGTTTTCTTTTCGCTCACGCCCTCGCATTAGCCGAGTTTGCTAGAGTGTGATAGAAAAATAAATATTCCCCACTTTTAACACATACGCATCTCTTTGAATACGATTCTTTACCTAAATATTTTACAATCACTATAATCTACAATGAAAGACCCGATAGTCATTGCATTCTGGGTTGCAGTAGGTTCGAATTTATCCACGCGGGGGGAGGGGAAATGACAAATTTTTGAGAAGTATACAAGAAAGTTTAGGGGAGGCCACTCTCGCTGGTTATCAATAATTTTTCAAAAGAACACAAAGTCCACTTTCCCAATAGAAATGAAACGTGCTCAAATTACTCTCCTGTGAAGATTTTGGTAAAAGTAACAGTTTCTTTTACCTTCGAGGTGAAGAAACCGAAAATGAAACAAATTCTCGAGCTTATTACTATCCCCGAGCCGTATTACTTTTGGGCAGCCTCAAAACACTTAGAAGGAAATTCCTTTCATCAGGTTTTATGAATGGCATCAGTGGCCGAATCTTACGAAAACAAGGACTCAAGATCATCTCTAAACATTCACGTAAATTGCATTAAATCTTCTTATCAGCTGGAGCAAATTTAGCTGCATTTTTTGGATTCCTGAGGAGTAAATTTTAAGACTGCATGCAAATTAATGCTCTACGGTATCTTGCATTTATGATTTATTTTTCATTGATGCATTTTGCGGTATTACTTGGAAGACAAGGGATGTTGTGGAACTTAAAAAAAGTCTTTTCGAAAAACGATTCCTTAATTTTGGTCACCAGTTTCAGATCAATTAAAATTTTAATTAATTGAAAAATTAATTTTCGTTTTTGATAGCCTTCTTTAAATAAACGTCTCCAATTTTAAATTAGTAGTTATTTTAAAAAAGAGATTTTCAAGTCCGTAAGAATAGTGACTAATTACCGTTGGATCTGAGAAACTTTGAGTTATAATCTAGATGTCGGAACGTCCAAGTCAACAATATGGCTAGCCTGCAATATACCGGAATAGTTGTGCAGCAGCTCCTTCTCTTCATTGTATACGTAGTTGCCAACACCTTTATTTATTGAGCAGTTTGAAGATTAAAAATTTTCACGAACAATTACTAAATGAAGACCCATTTTTAAAAAAGGTGACTAAGTAGTAAGAATAAATTAATTTAGTGGGAATTTTTATTTTTTGCCACAAGGTGTATTGCAATATTCTTACTAGTTTCGTATTTTAGTAGAAGTCTTTCGCTCACATTTTCCGAAGTTATATGGTTTCATTTCGCCATTTCTACTTTCAGTATTCCTCTCATTGGCAAACAGCTGCCTTGTGTAGAGTAGTTGGTTGGTTTGGTTTTAATGGTACAAGGGCCAATTTGGCCATACTGAGCCAAACGTTCGTTGTTTTCAAATCACGTAAAAATTTTAAAATGTTGTAATTGAGAGAACTAAATGAATTTAAAAAATTGTACTTCCTTTAAAAAAGTAAAAACATTGAAGCAAGGATTGGTCCCCAAGATGTCAATTAAATCAAGGACATGTGCTCCAAAGTGAGCTTGTCTTTGAGAATAAAAGCTTTTACATTGACATAAAATATGCTCAACACTTAAAATGCATTTGCACCCGTTACATATAGGGGCTGGATCAGAGTGTAAAATGTGGCGATGAGTTAAAAATGTATGTCCTACTCTTAGCCTTGTCAAAATGACATCGTGTTTCCTAATAGTGAGGTTTCCAAAACCTTTGATTGAAGGCTGTATTTTATGAAGTTTATTATTTGACTGTCCGTCCCAGATTCTTTGCCATACTCGATGTTGAGATAGCTTATCGGCCTGCAAGGCATCAATCAAAGGCACAAACGCTTCTCGAGATGCATTAGTACTCTTTGCGGCCTTATCCGCACTCTCATTTCCTGGAATTCCTACATGTCCAGGAATCCAACAGTATTTGATTTTGGTTTTTTTGAGTGTATGATGGAGATGAAGGCATTGCATCACTAAAGGACGATTATGTTTAGCACTTCGTAGGGCATTAATGCCACTCCTAGAATCTGTATAAATAATGGGTTTTTTAAACTTCAATGTACTAATTTTCAAAAGCCCCAAGTAGATTGCATAGAGTTCAGATGTGTAAACAGAGCAGAAAGGGTGAAGTGTCTCAGCGATTGTGAAATCTGGAAAAACAGCAGCCGAACCGACATGATTGTCAGATTTCGAACCGTCGGTGTATATAGGAACATAATCAGAGTAGCGTTGCCTGTGGTCATAGAAATGTTGCTGAAATACAATATCCAATGTACTTGGTTTAAAAAAAGTGTAACAAATCGTCAATAAAATCAAGTTGTGTCTCCTTCCAAGGAGGGGGATCTTCAACATTTGAGACCACTGGAAAGTCTTCAATTTCAAAGTACCTCAAGATTTCCCCAATTCTGAAGCCAAAAGTTGGAGTAAAAGATAGTCTGACTGAAAATAAAGACCCAAAAATGGGGTTTATAACCTTGTAATGTTGAGGATGAGACTCATCGCTCTTAATTTTATAAAAGTACGAGAGAGATAGTCTGTGGCGTCGAAGTTCTAAAGATGCTTCACCACTTATGAACATGAAGACTAGGAATTGGGGTAGTTCTAAATGCCCCAGTAGCTATACGAAGTCCTTGGTGATGGACAGAGTCTAACATTTTTAAAGTGGACTTGGCAGCAGAGCCATGTACTGGCACTCCATAGTCCAGCTTCGAACGAACAAGAGATCTATAGATCCTCATCAACGAAACTTTGTCCGCACCCCAAGAGGTGTTCGACAGGACTTTCATGATGTTTAAGGTTCGGATGCATTTTGTTTTTTAAGTGTTTGATATGTGAACGAAATGTTAGTTTTGTCTCAAATACAATTCCTAAAAATTTAGTCTCCAGCACAATAGGAATAGGTGACCCATTTAACTAGAATTCTGGATCTGGATGTAACCCTCGCCTTCTACAAAAATGCATACAGACTGTTTTTTGTGGCGAGAAAATAAAACCATTTGTTGATGTCCAATCAGGCATGTTGTTAATAGCCTTTTGTAATTGCCTTTGAATAAAGCCCATGTCATCACCAGCGCAGTGTATTTGTATGTCATCTACAAAAAGCGTACTATTGACATATGCAGAAAGTTTTGACACAATGCCATTAATATTGATGATAAACAATAACACACTTGGAACACTTCCTTGTGGGACGTCTTCTTGTTGATTAAAATTATCCGATAAAATGTAACCAATGCGAATTTGGAAAATTCTTGTCTGTAGAAAGTTTAATAAAAAGTGGCAAGTTTCCTTTTAAACCAATGTCAGACAAATCTTTTAAAATTCCATATCGCCATGTGCGATCGTACGCTTTTTCGATGTCGAAAAATATCGACACAAGGTGTTTTTGCGCACGAAGGTTTCTCGAATGGCCGTTTCCAGCTTCAATAAATTGTCTATGGTATTTCGCCTTCTACGAAATCCACTTTGAGAAGGGACAAACCATTTAGTCCTCTCCAAAACATGCATCAGTCGGGAACTAACCATACGTTCCAATAACTTGCTAAGACAGCTTGTCAAGGCGATTGGTCGATAATTATTCGGGTCTTGCTTGTCCTTCCCTGGTTTAGGGACGGGTACAACAATAGCTTTTAGCCAGGAAAGTGGGAAAACCCTCTCTTGCCAGATTCTATTGAACAAAAGTAGAATTGTTAGTAAAGAAAATTCACCAAAGTGTTTAAGCATGTTATTATGAATTTGATCTGGTCCAGGTGATGTTGGGTTGGATTTCCTTAGCGCATTTTTTAGTTCATGGCATGAAAAGGTAGAGTTATAATCTTCTGCATACGAAGGCAGAAAATCCACCGATTTTTGTTCTTCACATTTTTTTAAATCAATAAAATCATTTGGATAAGAGGATTCGCTTGATATTTGAGACAGAGTTTGACCTATTACATTTGCAATTTCCTTGGCATCTGAAATGACCTGTCCATTATAATTTAAAAACAATATATTCTGGACATCGGAATAACAACCGAAGTTTTTTCTTACTTTGTCCCAAACTATTTTTGAGGAAACTTGTCTAGTGATTTAGTTTGGATAGGAACACCATGTTGTGTTCATACTTCGTCTTCTGATTTGACGGAATTTGGCTCTAGCATTTTTAAATTTAATTAAGTTGTGAGTGGTGGGATATCTCCTGAAGTTATACCAAGCCTTTTGAAGCGTTTTTTGGCAAGTATCGCATTTAGTATTCCACCATGGCTTGCACAGTTTTGGAATGTTCCCCAATGTTTTGGAGATACTATTATCAGTTGATGAGATTATGCAATCAGTAATTGTGTTAACTGCAACATCTATTGAATCTTTATCGACCATGATTGGAGTTAATTGACACAAGGACTCAAATAATGGCCAGTCTGCTTTTCCAAAGATGTATTTAACCGGTCGTTTAGGGAATGGAAAGTCATGTTAGTACAAATGGAAAATGATCACAATTAAAAAGGTTTGTAGAGGTTGAAAACTTCCAGTAAAGAGCCAAAGAAGAACATATGGCGAGATCAATTGTATGAAATGTTTGAGAAGCCTGATGAAAGTGTGTATAACTATTGTCATTCAAGAGACACAGACCATGGTCCTCAACAAGAGTTTCAATTTGGCATCCTTTTGGATTTGTGTCGGTACTACCTCCAAGAGTGTTATGGCCATTAAAATCGCCTAATAAGAAAAAAGGGCTAGGGAGTTGCCGAATTAGCTCATCAAGATATGTCTGCTCAATATGAACTCTGGGGGGGGAGATATAAATAGCATACTGTTATTCGACTATTTAGTTCAGTTTGTATAGCAACTGCTTGTAACTGTGTGTTTAAAAGAATTGGTTTAGAAGGTATTTAGCATGAAATTAGGCAGGCCACACCTGCAGATGCTCGAGAACGTTGCTGAAAGTCATTTCTCTGTGTGATATAGTTTTTGAATTTAGCAGACAAATTGGGTTACAGATAAGTTTCCTGCAAACCCAAGCAAATTGGTTGAAATTTATTAATTATCGATTTGATGTCCTCTTTATTAGTTTGCAAGCCATGGCAGTTCCAAGAAACAATTTTAGAGCCATTACTTGGTTTTTTTAAAAAATTTGGATTTAAAATTGGAGTCGATAATTTTTGGAGACTTAAATGAGGCTAAATTAACCTCCTCACTAAGCTCCATTTCACTTATAGAATTATCCGATGTCTGCAGATCACTCTCAGACTCTTTGTTTTGCGATTTTGTTTTATTGGGGTTTAATTTCATTTTCGCATTTAAGTTTGTTCCCGTAGAATTTGTGTGGTCTTTCTTTGGCCGCTTGTTTTTAGGAGCCGGTTTGAGAAATTCCTGTTTTTTGTCAATTGTTTTTCCTTTTCCAGAGAGAGTTTATGGGCTTTAAGTAATGCTAACCAGTCTGATAATTTTACCGTAATGGTTTCTTCATTTTTTGCTGCAGAAGTAGAAGGTTTTGGATCTGTCGTGTCTGTTGGAGTCTGAATTCGTTCAAGTGTCCGGATTTTTAATCGTTTTCAAAGCTGCAGAGTACGAATGATTTGTTTTAGGAGTTCTATCATGTACAATTTTACGGGCTTCCTGGATAGATATATTTTTGGTCACTTTAACGGTTTGAATTTCCTTCTCTAGTTTCCAATTGGGACAAGTTTTTGAGTAGGAAGCATGATTTCCCTTACAATTAAAACATTTTTCCAGATTTTTACAAATTGTTTCTTCGTGTCCCGATTCAGAACGTCGGGGACAGAGAGCAGAGGATCTACGGCATGCAGTTTTAGTTTGCCCAAATCGCTGACATTTGAAGCAGCGAACAGGATTTGGTATGTAAGGTCGGATGTCACAACTGATATAACCGGCAGTAATTTTTTTTCTGGAGAACTGGTGTGTTGAACGTTAATATGACATGACGGGTTGGGATGATTTGTCCATCTCTTTTCAAAGTGAGGCGGCGGGCTGCAATCACTTTTCGAGCTTCAAGCTCCGATACAAATTCTGAGTCACTAACCATCAAAAACTCGTCACTCTACATCACTCCTCTTGTATAGTTAAGAGATGCATGAGCAGAGACTGTAATTGGAATGTCACCAAATTTTGTGATAGAAAAGAGTTGTTCAGATTGCTGAAGTGAGGAAGATTCTACTAGTAAATCACCAGATTTCATTTTTTTTACCGATTGTACATTTCCAGCAAAGGTATATATATGCTTTTGAATTAGGAAAGGAGACATATTTTTCAGTTTACCCTCTTCATTATGAAGAACAAGGAGTTTTGGGAGACGTCTTGGCAATTCATTTGATTTCAACGAAGTATTCGAGTCGGTTTGTTTAACGAAAGAACCCATGCTATAAGAAATAAGAATTCGGGCCCCGACGGCACCGCCCACCACGGAGCCCAACAAGGGAAGGCAGTTACTGGCTCTGGGCATCCCCAGCCTCAGTACTTGCCTTGTATGCTAGCCAGGGCCTATACGCTAAGGGCCACTTCCAGAAACGTCTACCACCCTTAACGCAAAGCCCCAGAAGTTGACCACTGTCGCTTGATCCCTTTGAGCAGACCAGCCAAGTGGCTGGGATACCAGCCGATTGATACACCAGGGACCAAAATGTACCACCCTTCCAATGGGTTGCCACGCACGGCCAACACGTGGGGTATGTTGCTGTCCATGAGAATCAGGAAGCAAACAGAGTGGCAACAGCTTCTCATGGAGAGCTCCCTCGCCTACCCTGAGGGAAGGAAGGAAAAAGTAGAAACCCTAAGGGGAGGAAAAATCAGAAAAGGAGACCAGACACTAGGGTACCTCGGGGTCGTGAAGCCCGTCACACCTGGAGAAGATGTGCCCCTGAGGGGCCTTGTGTAGAGTAGGAAGGGATTCAGTAAGAAATGGGAATACTGCTGTTTCACATTTCACAAGATAACAAAGCGATACTTTTGTTTTTATGCATATAAAGAGGAAGATTTTTTGCAAAACAGACCGCATCAGTACGATATACCTAGCAGTTATTGACTAAGAATTTAGGAACTTTCCCATTAATTTTTAGAAATTAATAACTATTTAAAAGTTAACTTCAGTCAGAAAAAAATAGATTATGTTAGAATTTTTGATGTCATTAGCACACAGATTAAAGAAGCCATTAGTAACGAATAGATATACAGTAAAACTTCTATTAATCATCATCATGCGCAATAGCGCTCTGACGGATAACCGAACAGAAGAAAAATCATTTAATACACATGTAGGGGAAACTAAGGAGACTTGATCCTACGTGATTTTCTCAGCTTACGAGATTGGCAATTTTTGTGTGCCATTTTTATTTGACCTTTGGCCACATGATCATTTTGAGGGGATTTTAATTCCAATATTAAAAGCCATCAAAATAGTATATAGGCAAATGTATTTTGGGAACCCAAAAGTAAATTTTCACTTTTTCATTCCTCAATGGTTGGTTGGTTGTTTGAGGGTTTTTGGCGCAAGGGCCAGTATTTGGCCATGCTGCGCCAAACAAGGTAGTAATTTGTAAAAGGTAATGTGTAAAAAAGTAATATGTAAAAAGGTAGTAAGCGGATATAAAAACAATCAATAAAAGTCAAATGCAGAAGAAATCAAACTTTCACATGCTTATCTAGAGAGATAAGGTACAAATGAGTGAGGTGTAAAAGAGTTGGAACAAGTTGCTTAAATGTGTGGATAAAATCCAGTGATTTTTAAAAATTCAAAGAGGTAAATGTGAGGGTGACGACCAATCATTGTGGTTAAAGTAGGTGAGCTCGTGTTAAAAAATCGCAAAGGATGGATTTTAAAATGTTTGCATTCAATGAATATGTGTTTCACAGACATAGTACAGCTACAGTGTCATTCCTCAGTGGATAGGAAGTTTACTATTGAAGACGTGATAAATTAAAATATTTCCGAGTTTGAAGCATACTTCTAGCTTTAATTTGATGTATGGTATTATGCGGTCTTTTAATTCTAAGTGGTTTAATTTTTAGATTTAGAAAAAGTCAAGTTAGAGATACTTGACCCTATCAAAAGCTATTGCAGCTTCGATGTTGTGCCGACCGAATCGCATTTTGTGGTTGGGATCAGTTTTCTGTTGCGTGGAGTTTGCCGGCAATATGGCAACTCAAATATAGAGAATGGGGAACTTCAGCATTTTCTTTTATTTTTTAAATCGATTTAAAATGCTTTGAAACGAACAATAACATTTAAAAAAATTCTGGACAGTTTTGTTTTTTTTAAATTTGCAATCAAAGTTCGCCTCTCAGAAAGCGCGGGGAAAACTATCCATTTTGGCGCGAAACGGGTCTGACGTCATATTTGCCCGACAGGTGAGACACACGATTCCTCCCCGTTCGCTCTCTATAGAGATTCTCTTTTTTTCTATATTTTCCGACTATCGCATCAGATAAAATAATATCGGCAAGATGCAAGTATTGTATTGTTCCTAAATGTAGTAATACAACTGTAACGGCACCCGATAAATTATTTATCAATGTGCAAAAAATTGTTATTCGCAAAAAGTGGTATAAAGCGATGAAGAGAGATCCGAAGCTTAATCCGGAATTATCAGCAAGCAGTATTCGTCGTGTCTGTGGAGATCATTTTGATGAGAGTTATTAATCTATATTATATCTATTAAAATTGTATATTGTGAAGCACAGTAAATTCAGAATTCGATATCTTTGCTTTTAAAAGAAGTATAAGGTGAGGTTAGCAGCCAAAAAAAAAAGATATTTTAGAGCAAATAGTTAAATTTAATTAGTTTTTTCCGTTTGATTACATGAAGATTTGATTACATTTGAGGGTCCATGGCCCCCCAAAGGGTAAAAATATAGAAGATCCCACCTTCCTTTAAGTTTCTTTTTTAAAAAAAAACTTGCTCTTGTTATTTTATTACATAAATTTTTTCAATGGATATTCGAATGTTTCTTATATTTTTTTTAAAAATTACAGTACTATTGAAAATTAATAAGAATCTTAAAAATTAGTTTAAATTCACAACTTTTTTTTTTATAATGAAATTCGTTTTCATTCGTAGTTCAACAAAATAATTCGCAGAATTAATTTTTGATGCAAAATAAATCCTTTATATTCAATGTATTAAAATCAAAATTTGTCTTCAAAAAGTTAGTTAAGGAAGTATAAGGTGAGGTTAGCAGGAAAAAAGAAAGATATTTTAAAGCAAATAGTTAAATTTAATTTGTTTTTTCCTCTATTATCTCCCTTTTTTTCATTACATGGAATTTACATTTTAAGAAACCATTGATACCCCATAACAATATCAGGAAGTACTGTAAAGAAGAGCCTCGAATTTCATATTTGTTCCGTTTTTGATATAAGTACAAGATGAGGTTAAACGCATGAGTACCTGTATGAGCTCGTATTGAAAGATTACGTGGTAGCCAAGTGTAGTTTTACGGCTCTATTGTTGATTAATGTTTATAGATTTAATATTGTTTCTATTTTGGCACCGATTTTAAAAAGAAAATTATTTTATACTTTTCAAACCACGGTTTTGTTTATTTTTTTTAATTTTAATTTTTATTTTTCACATGAAAAGTAAAGCGCGGACACATACATGAAAACGTAGCTGGCCTTTAGCGGTTTCCTGCTTTTTTTATATATATTTGTGCTGATTCATCCACACGGGGATAGCGATGATTTAATAGCATTACCAGAATTAATTTATTTCTTCATTTTCAGAGGATTTTTTTTATGGGAGTTTAAAGATTTCCTTCCCTTTTTTTTATGCCGAATTCGGTTAACATTAAAAAGTTAAGCTAGAATTAATTTTGTTTCATCAGTTCTGTTTTTCATGCTTTTTATTATTTTTTAAGCACTTTGTCTACAAATTAGTATACACACCATGGGATACTATTTGGATTCTGAGTTATGACAGGGGTTTTTTTAGCTAAGTTCATCATTTTATTTTATTTTTTGTTTTATGTTGTTTCATTGAGGAGGATTACAAGACAAAGAAAGGGAGAAATTTTACCGTTGTGCTTTTATTCCTCGTATCTCAGCCATCATAAAATCGGAATTTTTCTTGAAATACATTGCCATCATTGTAGAATAAATCCTTGGCAAATTATCCGATTTACCTTGTACACAACTAATATCCGTTGTGAAATTGAACGTTGAATAGCAGAAAAGCCAAAAAACTCCACTTTTAAATTTTTAGCTGGTACGAACGCCTTGATTCAAAGCAGGGCGCAAAAGTAGCGAAAGAGAGGCTACTTTGAAGTCAAAATCTACTCGGCCAAAGAGAGTGCGTTTCGTATTGCATCATGATCCTTGCTGTTTCAGTGCATCTTTCGCTCTCAATATTTAAATAAATTTTTATGTAAAATTTCACTTGCATATTTGAAATTAGAATCATTTTTTCTACAAATACGGATGGCTTTCACGTGTTTTTAAAAAATGCTGAAGTTCCCCATTATTTAAAAATTGTTAGTAATTATTTAATAAATAAAACTTTTTAATATGCTAATTTCAAATAAGGCAAATAATTATTTTAGTAAGAATTTTAAAAAGAATTGATATTTAATTAATCTATTTTTTCGTCACCCGAGAAAGAAGGATTCATTTATTATTTTAATAAAATCACCGTTCCCACATAACACCACAGCATATAAATTACAACCATTGGATGTTGCAGTTTATTCACCATTTAAAAATTAACAGTCATTGTGTAAATGAATAACCATTGCAAAACCATGGGTGACAAAATGTATAATATTGCCCAACTTGTGGGAAAAGCCTTTCCTCTAGCATTTACCATGACCAACATAACAAGTGCCTTTAAAGTTACAGGAATTTTGGCCTTTTAATGCTAATAACTTCACCAACACTGATTTCATGTGTTCATCAGTAAGTGATGGAACGAACCCAGATTATGAGAAGCAGCATATCAATACAGATGTTGTAAGCCCTTCAGTTAGTTTAGAAAAGGAAATAATCATCTCTTCAATACCAGGTCCTTCAACTTCAAAATCCTTTGCTGTTACACCTCCGGATATCTTGCCATATCCAAAACCACAGAAACGAAAAATTACCAACAAAGATTACCAAAAAAGAAAAAAGTATGATTGTCACTGATGCACCTAATAAAAATAAAATTGAACAAAAGCACAAGGAGCGCGAAGAAAAAAAAGGCAGAAACAAGAAAAATCGACATTAAAAGCAGAAAAGGCTTTGTTTGTAAAACAAACTGAGCAAACCACAAGAAGAAATAGACGAAAGTAAAAAAAAAAAGTTTAATATCGTCATTTCATTTTCATAATTACGAATTATATTATTTGACATATATTATTAGTTCCATAATGTTACGAACTCATCCTATTTACACAATATAAATTCAGAAAAATATTTGCTCAAAAGAAAATAAAGTTTTTCTGTGTTTAATCTGACATTTTTCTTGTGTTTAAACTATTATTCTGGGGCGAATCTACCATGAGTTAAGGTTTTCCTACTGTAGGGTCAAGTGTCCTAACCATAAGGTCAATTGTCCCCAAGGTTAGGAAGACTTGACCTTAGTCGATTTTATGAAATACATTTATTTTATGATCAAATAAAGATATCAGTTTAGCATAAGTACATTTACTCTTCTTAAAAACAAGTCTTTATGATAAAATTCAAATATTCGAGAAATATAAGAAAAGCAAAAGTAGGGTCAAGTCTCCGTAGTTTCCCCTACAGTAACGTGACTGCAGTATTGGCTTGGGAAGAAAATTAAAACATTTAAAAGTAAGAAGACACGAGTATTGTATTTAATTTCACAAAATGATCAATATTAACGGTTAGTTTCTATAAGTTTTCGTCGCCAATATGGTTACCCGATAAATCAAGCGGATTAGTTCAATTTGGCAACCCATCGGCTAGATCGCTTACGTCATGGCAAGCGTTTCGCGTTTGAGTTGATTACATACTATACGGATTTTTTATAAAACTTAAAATATTTATTAAATATTTAATTAAATAATAAAATATATTTTAATTAGGATAATTTCAATTAGTAAAAAAAAGAAATAGAACTTGGGTTTATTTAGTGATTATATATTTTTCCGATTACGTAATAGATATTTTTTCTTTGCCTTATAATGAAAATCGTTCGCATGGAATTTTTGAAATTGCTTGGTCATATTTTGGAATGCTGTCTTAACCTGCGCGATGGTTTCTTTGATGCGCCGCATTGTTCATTTTTCTTTTTCATATATTAAAAGCGTTTTCTCCCAAGTGCAAATATTAGAACCGAGTAAGTCTCAGCTTTTTACTATTACTGTTTTGAAGAACATTTTCCCTTAGTAGCTTCGCTACTAAGGACAAATGTTCTGCTGCTTCATTAGAGTAATTAAAAGAAGCTGATTTCGTACATTCACTAAGCTAACGAAGCTACTAGGATCCCGCTTTGCTGAAAGCGAAGCCGCTGATGTTTTCTGAAGTTAAAAAAAATTGCCCGGTGCCCACTTCAGATGCCGCAGGCATCGCGAGCACAATTTCTCCTGCTTCATTAGAATTAAAAGTAACAGATTCTTTACATTCAATGAGCTAGGAAAGCTAGTAGTTCTGTTGAAATTCTACATTTAAACGATTAACTTTTAACTGTGACCGATGAACGTGTGCTTACCATTAGCATCCATCTTGCTTTGGCGCCGTTTTAATAAGAGTGTGTTTCAACTTGTAGATTTCAACCATATTAACTTCAATACAAGACTAGTAATGTATTGCGATACTATAAACCAATGTTACTTTTGAGGTGAAGACGGATAGCAGAAACAGACTTAAACGAGTGACGGTTAATCGAAGTTTTACTGTGCTTTAGGAAGAATGCAATAAAAACAGTTTTTAAATTACTTATTTGAGTACTAAAAATAGAATTTTTTTATTTTAACTATTCTCCATATTCATACTTTTAGATGTTATGGAAAATTTTTGCAAACGATATTTTCTTGTCACGTGCATGGAATATAAATTCAATTAAATTAACATTTAATAAAGTTCTGAAAATATATTTGAGTATTGTCATTGAGAACGTACAACTCCGGCACCACCGCAATATTGCAAACTAACTTGAGTAATATCGAGGAATAACCGTGTATCAACAATATTGCATAATTTTTTTTTTACAATATACAAGTGGAACCGAATATTTTTTACAAGTATTATTGACGTAAAACACAAAAATATTAATTTTAAATTCATAATTCATCGTTAAATTTTATTTCAAAAAGTCACTGGAATGATTTATTAAGACGACTGATATCTTACAATACTGTGCAAAAATGTAACTGTATATAAACAATATTGAAAATTCTACAATAACAACTGAGCAAGATTGCGAAAACCATATCAAATTTTACTTTAAACAGCGTTGATCAAAGTTGTGATGGCAAAATTAAAAATTCTGCATTTAACAGTATTACACACTATTTTATTGTTGATTTTTCATGCGTTTCACTTTAAGTGACCAGACAATCTGGATACATTTATATATATACCGATTTTGATTCTTTGTCCAGGTTTAAAAAACCGGTTTTTAATAAAATACAATAGATCAACTTAATTTGAAGTAAAATAAATTAATATTAATTATAAAAACTAGCTAGGTCTAGTTATGAAAAAACTTTGCTTTTAAAAAAATTCGCGATCTTGGCTTTTACTATATATTTAGAACATGGCCATATAATTCTGTTTCAGCAAACTATGAAGACCTTCGATAAGAAACCCGCGTTTCACATAGAACTATTATACACAGAGGCGGCCCGAAGTAATTTTACCAACCGGGCAAGACAATTTGGCGGCCCTCCCCCACACCAACGAAATTTTTAAATTCTATATTGTCTGTATTTTAAATGTCCAACAAAATTTTACTTAGAAATATGCATGTTTTACCTGTAAATATGTCTTAATAATGTTATGGTCAGAATTTTTTTAATTTCAGAAATATTTAAGAATATAAGGAAGTCTTACAGAAACTAAAATAATGTCTTGAACAAATTTATTTTTAAAATACGATTTTTTACACAGTATTATAAAGTCTTCATATGATCGCTTTTCTTGCCTTTTTATCTGCAAAATCTCTCGTAATATTCTCAATATCAATGTTGTGTAGAAGGTCCCGTTCAATTAATATGGTTGCCAAACAACTAGTCGCTCCTACGATGTGCTAGATCGCAGATATGCTTTAATCAGTTTCGAAAAAACAGTAGCAACAGGTACTGGTAGAGTCATAAAATTAAAGCAGTGGATTTTTCTGAGATACGCATAATTCTTTAGTGGTTTTCTGCTATTTTTTTTTTTATAAGATACGGTCTTGCTGCTTACGAATAATGTCGGGCATCTCACAAACATTACTAAGTAGGAAAAATTCGAGATTGAAAAAAATTGGAATACATTGCCTATACTGCCCTCCTAAGCGTAAATTTTTGGGGGCGCTCCCACCCAACTTCCAAATCCAGATAACTATTGAATTAAATTTAATATCTAAATAAGCAGTTTTTGAGCAACCAACAATATGACAAACTGAAATAAAACATTTCTTTGCGGGTAATCTTTAAAAAAATATTTTAAATCCCGAGTATAAAAAAATTGAAATTTAAAATGTAGTTTTAACTAAAATGGTTAAGGAATTACAAAACTTTTTGATACAATTTGAATATTCTAATACAAAGTATCCCAGGACTATTGAACTGTGACCCATTGATCTGCTAATAAATTCGAAAACAAAAAAAATTCAAGAATAATGATCTGAATTTAAACGACACTAGATTTTAAGTTCAGTTAGTTTTAGAACACACTTCTTATAAAATCAAATGGAAGCCCTGAAAATATTTAAAAAAATAATAATATCGGGGCCACCCCAATGTTGCAGGGCCCAGAGGCAGTTGCCTACATTGCCTATTTGATAATTCGGCCCTGACCATATATCTTGCTTATCGATATGAAACTTTGATTTATTACTTTTTTAGCCGTATTACAATTTTTTTAATTACAAACTTAACAAGAATAAAAAGAAATTAAAATATCTGCGAGATAATTTGTAATTTTGCAAGTTTTTTCTAACGTTTGGGACTTTCTGATGATTAGAAGAAATGTAATGGGAACTTTATACGTGCAAATTTGATTTTTCAAAAAACAGTTTGAATATTATTATTTCAAGAGTAATACTTATGTTAAAATCCAACAAACCTTATTACTCTCAGTACTGTTGTCTATATTTTCGGTTTGCAAACTAGTTTTGACATCTTGTTTTATTGCTAGATTCTTCACAGTCACTTAAGACGTTTTCAAATGTTCTACTGCTTCTGGTTCAAATAATTGTAACTTTGCATGCTCTCGCACTTAGTCCTGGTAAACGAGTTAACTTGCTAAATAGTTCTTATCTAGCTTATCAAAATTATATAAATTAAGTTCTTTTGAATAATCATACAGAAGACGCACAAACAACAACAACACAACTTTTGATATAACTTAACCCATTGCGTACTTTTAAGATTTCTGCCCAGTAATATATAAATATAATTTTTAAGAAATGCCTAATATTTCATATATGGGATTTTAATATTTAGAATTTTTGTACATTGACAATGGTATTGTCAATATCGAAAATTTTGATTTTTCAAATAGATGTTTAATTCTGAAAATTTTAAAATAACGTACTAGAATCATTATAACAAAATTACCTGTGGCGTTGAATTCCCAAGAACTTTTTGTTCTTAGTTCGAACAATAAGTTGTATTGTCGTTCTTAAAATCTTCTGAAGTTAAAGATCTGCCTTCAGCTGTTGTTGGCAGACCTTCTCTGGATTCAATATTTTTCTATTTTGATTATTTTTTCAAAATAGACCCCTGCTTTTCATGGCTGCTATCCGTGCCTTTATTTTCTTATAAAACGTACTTGATTGTTTCTTTTTTTCAGACATTTTAGCGAAATACACAACACTTATAGGTATAACGTTATTCAGAGTAAAAATAAAGCGCGACATTCACCCGTTTTTCTTTCTACACAGTGTGCCAAAACGTTTCTTCAAAATGAGAAATAGTGTAGGCCAGGGGAAAAGTTACATTTTTATCCGGTTTCATATTTTTTCGACCCACTTTGCCATAAAACTGAAATACAATAGCCGGTTAGAAGGAACGAGCCTCTCGAACCGAAGGAAAAACCACGAAAATGAAGAAGGTAGAGTGTGGGAGGAAGTCATTCTATGGAAATTAGAGCAGGGAGGGCCCGTTTTGAAAGCGGGTTGAGGAGAAGGCACAGTCAACCGGACCGCATATATGGTCAACCCGATCCCCTAGGTACAGTCGGACTTGTGAATGACCCACCCACAGATTTTGAGACCTTTCCAGGGTCTAGAGGCTTGAGCCGAGTGTCTTTACGAAAAACTGAAGAGGGGGGAGCCAAAATGAAAGGAAGATTTTTGCCGTTTTCGCCGTACCTCTCATGCCAATCAAACAATTTTTTTCTCCCTTTACGTTCCAGCTTTGGCGCCACGGGCAGTTGCCCGGGCCTCAGGCCGCCTCTGATTAGTTTACGAACTTTAAAATTTCAACATTAAGTCAAACCCCAAAAATGCTCAACGTCTACGGAAAAAGATTTGATACCCTGTATTTTTAAAAGCAATTCCTTTCGAGCCCAATATTCATCATTTATTATTCAAGTCTTAGTTGCGAGTGAGAGTCTACCTCTTCGACTTCAATTTACTGTATTAAGAGTGCTATTCAAAATCAGATGAGGACTCGCGTGAAACATCGCATCCAGCCGAACACATTAAAAGACACTCCGTTACCTTAAAGATGCAACTTTTAAAACAATTTTTCAGTCTCTTCCTGATGAAATAAAGTTCTGAAAATTTTTAAAGTTATTTGTTCCTGATGTCTATACAATATTTTAATGTTTTTAGAGCTTTTAATTATCAATAAGTATATTAATTTAAATATTGATTTCATACTGGATAAAGGCAATTTAATGGGTTTAGTAGACAAATCGAGAAATTTTAATTTTTAGATTCCATAATATTTTAAATCATGAATTGAGAAATATATTAAACACTAAAAGGTTGAAAAATAAAAATTTTAACTACGCTTATGAAGAAAATAAGATACATCGACTATCTTAAGAAATTCCTGGGTTTTTCATCGCAAATTAAAATATATTTATAAACTAGCTGTTACCCACGACTCCGTGCGCGAAGAATTTGAATTATTATTTTTTTTAATTCACGAATGTAAATTTTTTGTTGCATTTTGAAAGGGAAAAGTAAAAGTTCTGAAGGTTGATAATACTTAATTGGACGGCTGACAGGAGTGTACTGTTCATGCAAGCTGATATAGTTATGTAATTTGTTTATCTATGCTAACACACTTTTGTATACCACGTTATTTGCACGGATGTAGAGGTTGTGTGGGCTGGACACACGTGAACACGCCACATATAGTTGCCCATGCGAAAAATATGGTTTCTTCAGATGTACGCCTGCCCCTTTCAGTGTCTGGCCCTGAGCCTGGCAAATGCTATTTTTAAAGGGAATTGTTACCATTTGAACCGAGATGATAAGTCCTTTGGTATTATCGGAAGGCGTGGAATTAAAACTCTTCTCCCTATATCAGTCATAACATTAGCTTTCACGACGTTTGGACCTAGGTGTGTAATTTGTAACCGTGTGCCATTGCGCAGTCTCGGTATATCGAGGTTACGTATTCGTAGTACTGGCACACCGACAGTCAATCTCGGCTTGTCGGAAGGTGCCCCTGACAATTCTAAGATGTTGAAGAGCTCTACAGAATATGATGTTCCTTGTTAATGCCCATTACCGTATCTCCAGATGGATATTCTGTAATACCTCACTCTATTTGTAACATTTTTTTCTATTTATCTGCCCTACACTTTCATTAGTAAGTGCCAAAATTACCCATTCATCAACCATTCTCTATTCTTCATATTAGCTTGTAGTGCAGGATAAACCTTGCTTGCCAGTTTCTTTGTGGTATGAACAGTTTTGAAAAATCCCCCGCTCAATTTAAAACACCTTTTAAATCCGCTTTAAACATACCATCAGCAATTTTCTAAAGAATAGTCCTGATTCAGTGTTGTTGAGCAGTTGAAGTCTCATAATCGTAGAGAATTTAAATTTTTTGACATGCTCCCAAAACGAAGATGTCTTTAAACATGCATTGATTTAATTCGTCGGTGTCCCCTAGTTATTAAATGTTGAAGAAAATCTTTATCTTCTTGAAGGATTTTAAACACTCATTATGATCATTTAATTTTACAAATTTTTAATGAAGCATCGCGGAAAGATAGTAATTAACATCATTGTATTGTGGCGCAAATATACTGAAAGAGGTATACGATATGAAATAAAAGCTAAATAAAATTTCTGCCTTTCTGTTAACATTCAAAGAAAACAATATTTTTATCATAACTTTCACAATGGCAAAAATACCGGAATGAAGGATTTGATAAAACGATCAATAGTTTGAATTTGATTACAATAACAGAAAACATTGTTACAAATTGTGTTTGAAATAAATTTGAAATGTTCATTAAATTAAGAAAAACAACGTATAACATTTAATTTGAAATCATTAAAAAGATGATTTTCTGCTCTTTAAGATGGTATGTAAATCTACGTGCAATATATTTTTCTGAAATTATTGGCGAAAAACAGAGATAAAACGCCGAAAACTGGCTTAATTTTCGTTATTTAATTAAATATCTTAGGAAATAATTTTGTTTGAAAGAGTAGAATTGATCTAAGAACGGACCCCAGAAAGGCATGTGCAAATTTCATGTCAAGACTATTCACAGTTTGGGAGGAGTTCTCGCGACAGACCGTTAGAACATCTTCCCCCCTTTTCTTCTTCCTGCGATAGGTACCGTACTAAGTAGTCTTGAAGGCTTAGCACACACTCATTAGGATCAGTTCAAAATTTGTGAAAATTAAACGAAACATCGAGAGAATAATTCACTAATGTCATTGGGTCACTGTAACTGCATTAAAAGCTGTAAATGCTACGACAACAGGAAACCGGAAGTGAATGGTCTCCTTTGTAAGAATAAAAAGTATTAGAAATTGCGTTAAAAATATATTTTTAAACCTTGATAACAATCAGACAAAACACTTCATCGCAATGAAATAAATATCATTAAAAAGATAATTTTCTTCTCTTTAAAATGGCATAGAATTGATTGTTGTCTAATAAATATTTCAGAATTTATTGGCAAAAAACTTCTAAGCATTAATTAGGCTTAAAAGTGGCCGATTTTCGTTATTTAATTAAATATTTTAAGAACTAATTAACTCTGAAAGTTGAAAATGGCACCGTTGACTTAGAAATATGCTCTAGAATGTCGTGTGTAAATTTCATGTCGCTACCATTCACCGTTTAGGAAGAGTTCTTGTGACCGACAGACAGATACATGTAATTTCTGCTTTATATAATAGACATTTATAAACAAAGCAAAATTTTCAGAAATAAAGGTAAATTAGTTCAAAGTCTAACCGTTGCCTAGCAACGGATTAGCTATAAATTTGCGTTATTTCAAAATCGTCTGCACATAAAAAATTATCAAACTTTAAAAATTAATTAAAATTGAAGGAAACATGTCACAGAAATAAAATTGGTATAAATGAAAAGGTAAAATTTTGAACTTTAAATGGCATAAAAATATTTTTTGTCAGACAATTTGTTCCGAAGTTACGGCGGAAAAAAGGATCACGTGGTAGCTGATTTTAAAAATAAGTTATTCCACGTTTTCGCATTCCTGAAGGATCACGTGACAGTTGATTGAAAAATAATCTTCATCGAGAATCGCCGAGTCAATGGGCTTTGTTAACTATTTAACTGTCTGTAGTCAAAAATATTTAGTTTATAATAAAATCGCTTATCCTATGTCCATTCCTGGGTTTCAAGCTACAGCTCTGCCAGTTTTCATCCAAATCGGTTTTGTAGTTTGGTCGTGAAAGCGTAACAAACAGACAGACTTTCGCATTTATTATATTAGTAAGAATTAAGGATGCGATTAAAATTCCAATTCATTTAGAGTATCAGAATCTCGTGCTTTTCCGAGCTCCGCCGCTTTTTTCTTTTCGCATTCATATTATATAAATAATTATTTTGGGAAATTAAGAATCATGAGATTAAAATACATTTATTCTTAAAAAAATATAGAAATAGAATATTGGGCAAAAGGTCTTGTCATCTTGGAATATAAGGCAATTTTCCACCAAGATTAAGCTTTACATAATTGTTTAAAATATACATGCAAGCTTAAAGAAAGCTGCCGGATTTATTGAAGTGTTTTGCGAAAGACGGTGCTACACCACGGTGACCGGGTTCGAGTCCCGGATGAAGCTTGGGTGTTCTAATAAAAATAGAAATTCCGTTTTTTTTATACAGTAAGTAGCTGGAGAAGGAAACCGAAACCACATTTGATGATTGTTTGGTGAATATATTAAAGACTAGAATCTAGAAAAGTAAACTTAATCTCTAAAAACGCTTATCAGGAATTTATTAAAAATCTGGAGATCGGAACACAACTCTCAAGAAGTGCATTTCTTTACATTTTCCACATATTTGAGGCAAGCTAGCCATTTTATAGATTTATGTTTAGGCACAATTAACATTTGGGTAAAGTTATTACGTTCATTTTACCAAAACCATTATACATTTGAGAGTATTTAACAGTTTAAATCGAATTCTTTATACCCGTTTACTTAACACAAACTTCCGACGCGTAAAATTTTAGACACAGAAATTTGCTTTTGCCGACACTGATTTCTATAGAAAATAAGAATACCATCGAATCCTCAATTTGAAAACACTCTAAAATTGATCAATAACTAAAGTGGTATTTTAAAAATAAACATTTATCATATTACAAATACCTCCAATAAACAAAATAAGGATCAGAAAATACAGTCACCAAATATTTTTTCACACAATACGATTTACTCTTAATACAATAAACACAACCTAAATTACGAACGTAGAATATAAATATACGAAAACAAATATATACATGATCACTGTTTGAATATGCATCAAGAAATAGAAATACGGGTATTTGTAACGACAAAAAGGATTTGCAGGCAATTTAAATAAAAATCTTGAAAATATATTTTAGATTCTGAAAGCTTTTAGAAATTTGTATGCACACCACTAGCTTCAATGTTGTCTTGTAATCGTCTGGTCGTTTGATCCCACCATGATTTATGCTGCATTTCCATGCTGATTTTCCCGCTCTTTCAGAGAGCTTGCTTCAGATTAGTTTCGTTTTAAATATTTCTTCTCACTTGCATATCTGAAACATCTCCCGAGTTCTTAAAAAGATCGAAGACTCTATATTGAGGGGCGTTATTAGAGTTTAACATAAAACATATCATTTTAAAATGCTGACCATGAGTTTATTTTCCTTCTCTCCTTGAAATATAGATCAATAATCCTCAAATGTAATTTGCTTTTATAATAATTCTATGCGGCACACAGTATCGCATGCTTTAAAGTGGCACAAAAAGAATTTAAAGGAGCTCTACGAAATGCAGAAATAAAAATTTTTAAGAAGCGAGAAAGATGCATACCAATTTCCAGTTCGGGCTACATTCCTGCACAACATTTTTTTTTAAATATTCTTACTGTTCATTACTTAAAAAAATATACAAAGCAAATCGTTCATACCATGAATCCAAAAATGAGAACTTGTAAAATCAAAACAATAAATTGATAATCTTGACTTCTCTTTGTCATTAAATTAAAACTGTTAGTAACTAACCGAAACAAGGGTTAATCAAAAATATTTTTAAACTAAATACAAATATTTAAGATAGGCCACAATCGCATTAATAAGCACGCTGAATTTTGGGAAAGATTGACAAAAACGCCAGAGCAGAACGAAAAACACGTCAGCGACAACTTAAATATTCGGCATTTGGGTGATGCCAAAAAAATGATCATTTTTGAATAAGGTCTCCTTAAGGGTTCGAATAAAGATTGTTTTAGAAAAGGAGAATTCGAATTTTTAAAAATAATCAAACTTAAATATATCTGTATAATAAATTTACACACGCAAATCAGATAATACTGAATGCCTTATATTGTTATTTTTTCCAAATATTTCAATATTCCTAGCAGGACATGTCCAAGACAAAGCAGGCATAGTTGTCACACAGCTGGGAATCAAGTCACACGATTGGAATGAAATTTCCCAATTAAGAACTCAGGGATAAGAACCAGTGATTACACTCAGCGAAGAAGGAAGACTTAAGTTGATTTCTTTAATATTTACTTCAAATGCCGTTACTTCTTATGTAAATTTATATTAACAATCTACTCTTTCGAGGTAAAGAAATATTGCATCAAATCGATCATTCTTTCCAACATATCTAGAAGGTTTTACAATCAAACCCGGGTATAAAGTTCTTTTCAAATGGTCGCAACCGAACTCCTATGCCACTAATGTATTTCCAAATGCTTGTAACGATCTTTAAAAGCAAGGAATTCCAGTATATTGAACGAAAATAACCCCTTTTCAAGCTCCACTTCATCTCTTTAACGAAATATCATTACTTCTTTTCATACTTTAGAGAAATAAATATAATTGCAATTATTATAATTAATTTTTTAAGAACAAATACTTAATTTATTATAACCCAATAATAAATGCAATTTAGTATAATTAATCTGTTCAGCACAGAAACGCATTTAAGGATTATAGAAAATCTTGTGTAGCCAATATTCGGATATAAGATGTTCGAAAGTTATTTATAACAGGGTTTGAATGAATTAGTAAATATTTTTAATCAGAAACTAGATTCAGTTTTTAATTATCCATTTTAATTCATTAACAGTAAATAGGGATAATGGATTTCATTTATTTCTCTCACTTAAGATTATTAAGAAAACAGGTAATTCAACAATAAGTCTGTTTTCTAGAAAGCTGTTTAATTCTTCAAGCGACCACACAAGTCGGAGCTGGAATATCCCATTTGATTAGTCCTTAAGCCCAAATGAGTGATGGCCCATTAATGTTTAGATGAAATCTCACGTCGACGTTATGGTAGATTAGTTCATCTGGGTACAACTCGAAGTTAAAGTGGCTCAAAATATTTCGGTTTTTTTATTGATAAAACAATCACCGATAGTAATTTTTCAAAAGCCAACGAAATTTCTAGGAAGTTCCAATGGTGTGACTCGAACTCATAGCAAAGAATCTTGGCGATTATACAGCATGCTCTAAACAATACACTACTTCTGGCTCACTTGGCTCGTTTTCTTAAGCTTCTACTTTTTATACTCATACAACTCCATTGTTTAAACGAAATTTTGCTGAAATCATAACGTATTTTCAGCATCAAACATAGCAAATGAAACATATTTTTTCCTTCTGAGATTTGGAGGCGCACTGCAGGTTTCATCGTTTTTACAGAAAAATTTAATCTTACGAAGGAAAATTACTGGAACATCAAAAAATAAATTTATTGGAGGGTTGATAAAAAGGAATTAATATATTAAGCGAAATCGAAAGGACAACGCTCAACTCGGGAGACGAACATGCGACGAAAATTCTCGCTACTAACATCGCTTGCTTTGACCACAACCCGACAGTCTTCACCACGGTTGTTGTCTCACAAATAAACTTTTCATGTCAATGCAACTCCATTTCTTAAAAGATAGGGGAGAGTCGCCGAATTTAGACCTAGATTGGACCGGTATCATAACTACAATTTCATTAATTATTTGGGCCGTAAAATGGACAAATTATGTTGTAACGATGTAAATAAGGACTATGAAATTATGTTTAAGCGAAAAGGTTACTTAGTTACAGTTAGAGAATAAGTGTTTGTATAATACTTAGATATCACCATTAATTATTTAGCCAACAGACAGAAAAGCCCTTACGCTGTTTAAAATAAAGTAGAAAAAAATTGCTATTATATCCTCAAACAGGAAATTTCACTGGCTACAGTTTATTATAATCATGTTATTAAAACAGTTTTAAAATATGGTGTGGAGATTTTTTTGTTGTTATTTAAAGGTTGATAGACTGGGCCACAAACAGTTGCCGATTGGATTGTTTAAATCAATAGGATTATAACCTAAACTACAGGAATAGCTCACATAGCAGTCAGTTAATGACAACTAGTATCTCTTAAAATTGGATTTGGAACAAATCAAAGAAAAAAAAGACACTAAAGCCATCAAATTTTGCATCTAAAAGTATAGAAACTTAGAATATGTCTCATTTGTGCGGAAACAAAGGGAGAAAAGTAAATGATACAGTGCATAAAATGTCATACTTGGGTTCATTCATTGTTTACTAGTGTGAATTAGAGAATTAAAAACCTTTTTGCGTTAACTGTGCTTAAAAAAATTGGAGGTCCACTCTTGGCAACCAGTTACCTTGATTGGACTGATGACACATTTTTTTCAGTTGCTTTTTTTCCTTATATAAAATATATTTCATATGAAATTCATGCAATCTACAAAGCTACAAAAAATTCTACTATTTTTTTTTCATTAAAATTCCTTCTCCATCAACGCAAATAAAAAAATGTACAGGTGGTCCAAAAGAAATTTAATTGCGGCTCTCCCCTACATTGCTAAAATCATAACGTATTTTATGCATTGAAGCAGAGAGAAGGAGCAATTATTTTCTATTTGGTTCTCCATGGTTTTTACTGCATAATTTTAATTTTAAGAAGGTAAATGACAAGAATATCACAAATTAAAATTAATTAATTTTTTTAAAAAAAATATGAACTAAAATATTAAAATAATTTCCAGAAGCTGAAAGCAAGAATGGAAAACGCAGTAAAAGTACTCACCACTGGTACCACTTATTCTAACCTCATACCTACTGAGCTCGGGTATAGATGATAGGTATAGATAGCCGAAAGCCCCAAACCTTTAAGAAAATAATTAAAAAACGTTCAAAAATTAAATATTAGTCTTAAAAAAATGTCCATTGCGGAGATCAAGCATCGCGAATGATACCACTTCCTCTGACCACTACCCAACTGATCGCTGTTCTTGAGAGTTGCCTGATACTTTTTCGATTTATATTTACTCAATTAACTTTCATCATCCAAGTTCTGCTAAGATCTAAGCGAATACTCAGCTTTGAAAATGTAGGAATCCGGATTTCTCTAACATTTGATAGTTGGATGTGCACAGCATATTTTATTGGCTTTCAAAGCAAAAGGCAAATGCCGGGAATGCAACCAACAAGCAATAAAAAAAATCATAATTTTTTTCAAAAAGTAATCTATATATATAATTCTCTTACGTGGCGACAAAAAAGGGTCGAATTTCTTAATCGCCGTTTAGCAACACCTCGAAAATTTGTTGTGTTTACATTCGATTCTCTGAATTTAGTTTGATTTGATCTGAGACAACGAAATTTTTCAATATGAGTTTAAGTCGGGCAGTTTCAATTATAATCGAAATCGTCGAAAAAGAGAAGATAGGTCAAATGAAACTGTTGAGGAATCTTTCATAAGACGATCCAATCGGAATGAACAAAATAGAGTCAGGCGTTTTGTGTACGGAGCGAAGTTTCCGAACTACAGGGACATACTTGTGGGACTGTGACAGGACTTTGTTCTTTTATCCATGAAGCGAAGCTTTTCTGATCATTATTTCAGTGAATAAAAAAGCACGTTTAAAATTTTGGTATAAAAAGCAAGAATTTTAGAAATTTTAAAAAATTTTGAAAAAAAGGCTACTTTGTCAATTTTATAAAGGTAAATAATTTTTATTGGTTATAATTTTGAATAGTGAGTATAAACATATTTAAATCCATTTGTCACCTTTAGCTGTCCTTTTTAAACTAAAAGTTTGTGAAATGGGTTAAATCATTTTTCGAAAACTCAAATTTTCTGTGGTTTTAACACATAAATAGCTACACAGAAAGAAAAGTTATATCTTCCTTGGCTAAATAATTATTGCAGTGAGTATGTATACATGTGACAAAGCTTTATGAGCTACAATTCATTGAGAAGAGCGGATATTTGAAATTTGTTGGAATGAAATTAGGGCTAATGAAACTGTTGAAGAAATATTCAATTTTGTGTACCAAGAAGTTTTAAGTGCCCGATTTCTGTTTGATGAAAATTTTCATTTGTAAACATCTTATAATTATACATTTTATCATTCGAATTTCTTTCTAACATTTACATATACAGATATATATGGTTTAAAAGTAAAATTTTAAAATTTTAATTTTAGAAATTGATGATTTAGTTTTTAGTTATTGATGAAAAATTAATGTTAAAATTCATGGTATTTCAAATAATTTAAATTTACTTTTAGTAATTAATGTATTTATAATTTCCTATTAGTAGCAGGCACTCATAACTGTACAGCGAGCGAGCGAAGCGAGCTGGGATCACGTAGTGATCCCAAAAGAATCACAACGTGATTCTTGGGGGTTGACGAGAGGAGCGAGTAGGGTGTGTAACCCCCTAGTATACTATATTAAACAAAACAGATTTTCGGAAACTGATTTCGAACACCCGGAAAAAAAATTGGCTCTGATACATGTTCCTCTCACCACTGCCCAACTCAGCGCTGTTGCCCGAGAGATTCTCTCTATATATATTCGTCCAGTTCCTTTCCTGAAATGAAGTTCTGTTGAAACGAAATTCGGCGAAAATTATAACATGTTTATGGTATTGAAACTAAGAGTGGGCGATCTTGTTTTCGATTACATATTACGATGCTTGCAGATAAATTAAGGAAATTCGACTGAAATTTTTTATTTGTTAATAAGAACTATCTGTTAATTTCGAGATGTGAAAATTTCTCATTGAAAAAAAATAACCCAAAAGAAACAGGTACTAAAAAAGGTACTACAAGTCAGACCGATAGACATTTCTTTCTGTTAATTGCGTGATGTAAAAAAATCTTTACTCGCAGAATACAACGGCTGATGCAATCAAGCCAGACGAAGCCAAGACAGAACGCCGCTCCATACCTGTAGCATTACAGTTACCGAACAGTTGAATGGATGTGGGATTGAACACAAGATAGCTAGTTCTTCTCGAAAGGATTACCGAGAGTATTTTGAACCGAGTCCAGATTGACACCCAAGCTCCCCTCGCTCTTTAAACTTTAACGCCACTCTAACGAGAGGACGTTTGACAACCGACGATAGATTTCGGTGAACTAAACCCATCAGAGTTTTTATAAATCTAAAGAATAAAGATTCATTTTCAATGTATCGCTCTCCGAGTTCTAGGTATAGAAGAAGCACGGGAGTCTGAACTATTTCTGTGTAAAATATCCTATCTTAGTCATTTACTATCATACATACTCCCGAACTCGGAGTCACCACGGTAACTCCCTGTCGCGATAGGGAGCTACCGACATGTCGGTTCGATAGATATGCGTGAAACTTTATTAAAAGCGGAAAAAAATAAAAATTTAGATTATGAAAATGTAAAAAGAAAAAGAAAATTATCGAAATGTGAGTTCGAATGGATCTGTGACTTTCGTGCAATGTTTTTCGAATGTTTCTTTAAGCCTTTTCTGTCGCTTCTTGGCTAAAATTCAGTTATGCCGAAATTTTAAAAAAAATGAAAATCAGGGATTCGTTATATGCCCACATAATTTTTAAGTACTACACTGTAAAAACTGTGGAGTAATGTCGCTCCAAATTTGGTGTTGAAAAACCTTAAAAACTGCGTGAACAAACACTTTATTTAAAGTTAACACCAAATCAAGCGTTCTTATACACTTTAAGTGGTGTTGTTTGCATCCAACACCAATACTGGTGAATCCTTACACCCTGCTCACACGCGCCTAACACCATTCGTGAATTATTTTCACCTGTGGTAACATCAATTTTGGCGTACGTTTGGAAAGTCTCCGATGGCAACAATAGGTTATTAGTAAACAACTGTGCTGTTCCGTTGGTTGCTGCCGTTACACAGAAACGTTATAGAAGGTTGTTAGTTGTGTAATAAAGATAATTAAGTTTTCATAAGATAAATATAACTTTATTTATATGTATGCATTTGTATTTAAGAATTTTATTACATTTAATTCGTATATGCTTCTGAAATTTTCTTTACTAAGCCTAGTTCGAATTCGCCCTGATTAATATTCTCTGTGCATTTAAATTACGAACCAATTTTAATTTAACGTGTATACATGTGGCTGATCATTATTTCTGTGAAAAAAAGCATGTTTTAAATTTTGGTGTGAAATGCAATGATTTTAGAATTTTTTTTTTTAAATTTTGAATAAAGGCTATTTTGTTAATTTTATAAGTTTAAAAGTAAGTATTTATTATGGGTTATAATTTTGAAGAGTGAATCTG